>WEIS01012912.1:1148-47127 GCA_013389965.1 Todus mexicanus
CTGCATCTGCCTCCCTCCCCCCACCCAACATCAGTGATCATTTAATACCACAGCAGAGCCCTCTGCACTGAAGAATCCTACCAGCATTCCCTGTAGCTGGCTGAGGAGCCTGCGAGTGGGCATTTATAACCATCTGACTTCTGTCTGCTACTTCAGCAAGAAAGAGAGTAGAAATTGACTGAATGCTGTCGTTATCTCTTGACATTTTAGATAATAAAACCCTCCGAGCATGCTTTTTCAGCACCCGTTATGCCCTTCAGACATCTCCCGCTCCCAGGCAAAAGACCTTGACACATCTGTGAGAGATCTCGAGTCTCAAGAATGAGAGCAGTTGTGTTGGTGGAGGTGCTGAAGTGATTTGACTTTCTGATGATGCCTTCCAAGTGGCAATCAAGGGCTAATTTCTCAAGTACCCTGATGCTCTTTTGTATGTTCATGAGGAATGTAAATATTGACTGGCTTTTTCTGTCACAGAAAGCTGTCAGTCATGGGTGCCTCTTCTGTTGCTAAATATGACTCCAAGCAGGATGGGAGGAGCTGCGCCTCCGAGGTGTTCTGCTGTCACTCTCTGTGAAGCTCAGGAAGTTACGAGGTTTAAATTTTTTCCTTCAGATCAATCGAGAAAGCTTTCTTGTAATGAAATATGCAATACCGAGTTTGTTTATTGATTGGCACTATGGATGTTCTCTAAGTGCGCTATTAAAACGGCAAATCAGGCGATCCTAGTAAGAACACAAAGAATGCGTTAAATTCCTCAGTAGATGAGGTCCGCTGGAAAGCTAACTTTTTTTTTTTTAAGAGAAACAACTAAGGCACATAATTCCTGATAAAATGTTGATGACACTGCCTAGATCTTATGAGAAGATACATTTAGAAAGATAACCAGTGTTCCTTCTAGGGGCAAGTATTAACTAGTGGTGGTATCAACTATGCCCCATTCTGCTTTTGTTGATCCACCCTCTGGTTCCTATAATTCTGCACTAGTAGCTATTCTATCAGTCTTATTGCTAGGTTTCCTCTATACTTCAGAGTTCTAACCATTGATTTTTATTGTTAAAGCAATTGGAAGAACCAAGCTGAATATTCTTGGGTTGGTTTGTGATAACTGTGATTGCTTCACTGGCGCTGAAATTTCGGAACAGTCCGAGCATAGACTTGAATTTGGCTGCCTTTGCTTTCGCCTTGTCTCCGTTGGCGCTCTCTGATTTCATTTTGCAAAAAGCCAAATCAATGTAGGGGATACATGAAGAGAGAAATTACCAGGAAAAGCAGCTTTAACTTTCTTCAGAAGCCTAGCTTGGATGGAGCTGGCACGGTCTCTTACGTGAATTCTAGGTAAGTGCTCCTTTTAAAGTAGAGAAACGGTGCGTTGTCCAGGCAGTGGAGAACCCCATGTCTAGAAGTACCAGGGTTAATTATTCAGGGTATTCACACCTCATCGTTCTGTACCTTTGTTTCTGTAAAAACTGAGCAACTGCCACGATAGGGAGTTAGTTTATCTCTCGTACCTCTCTAGAATTAAGGTGGATTTTATACTGCTGGTACAATCATTACTCTCACAGTGTAAGACCTCTTGTTTCTCTTCATGTAGAATTGCAAATAACAGCCCTTCTTTCCTCTGCCAGTCCTAACTCCTGACTAGAAAATGATGCTCCATTCTCTGGTCAGTTGACAAACTCTTGCTGTGGTCCCATTTTCACAACATGAAAGCAGAGTGTGACCTGCATGGTGACACAGGTTTGTTCTTCATCAGCCAAAAGCACCTAACCACATTTCCGTGAAGTCATCTAGATCACAAATACATGTTCTGATCCAGCTGCAGATGAATAGAGGATATCCAACTTAAATTAATGGACTCATTTATATTAATTCAATACTTCATATCAGATTTTTAGATCTAATCCTGGCTCTCAAGTTTCTATTAGGAGACACAGGGGCTCAAACTCCTCCGGTAGCTCTACCTAAACTGTAGCCAAACTTACGTCTGACTCCTATCAGGACACTTGGGAGAAGGTTTGAATTGAAAACCTCTATTTAATTATTTCCTTTTCCCTTCTCCCTCAAGGAAGCTCAAACAGTGCAGGAACTGATACCTGCTAGCTGGAAGTTTCTGTCCAGGCCAGTGCTGAGGCAGATCCCGTCCCCTGCTACATCTGACATCCGTGCCCAGCTCCCTGGTCTCTGACCCCAGCTGCAAAGATGAAAAATACTGATTCCGGCCCATCTCATTGAAGTATTATCATGAGGTGTTCACAGACATGCTGGGACTAGCCTTCTACTTACAAGAACATTTATCCAGGGGGATCTAGTGCGTTATGTAGCAAGAGGCTACATGAGGGAGAATGAATTTGCTGTTTTCATTTACAGTCAGTAGCCTGAGACCTTACTGTGGCTTTAGCTATTCTTGATTAATTTCACATGTGGATGCTCCTATTCCAGAATAAAAGTGCCTTGTTATGAAAGAATTTAATTCCTTAAATTTCATATGGGAATAAGTACATCCACACACCTGGTATTTAAATCTGAGATAACTATTTCTGCATGAATTTACACCCTGCTGTGTTCTGGCTAAGATCTCGTGTGCAGCTAAATCCTTGCATTTATTTAACAGGACCTGATTCATTGTTTAAAATTCTTTCTTTTGGTAAGTACCTGGTTGGAAAACAAAAATTCTACTTGCAAGGATATGTTTGGGCAGGGGAAATGTAAACACTCTGAAAAGAATTAGTTTGGAAGCACCGCATTGGAAAACACTTACATGTCAGATGCTATTCTAATATTTTGTTCTGAAACATCTGTCTTTTGACATGTCAAAAAGATTTATTTTGATGTATTTCAAATTGAGAAATATAGCTTTGAAACATGACTTGAAATATTTAAGTTTCCCGCTGTGAAAACATCTTTTTTGTCTCCACAACCACATCTGATGAAACCACAGCTGGCAGGAACGGTTTGGACTGACTATGCTGTGTTCAGGTGTCAAGGTAAGAAGCTGCTCTCCCAAGTCACTCTTCCCCAGCCCTTCATGCTGGATGTGATTTGAGTTCCCTACACACAGCCCCCCGAGGCTTCTCTGGGGTCTCAGCAACCGCTGTCGGCTCCGGGTCCCATGTGAGGTTGGGAAGGGAGGAACTGATCAGGGCACGTTTTCTTCTCTGACCCGTCTTCCTCCCCTGGCTCTGAAAAGCGCAGTGTCCTCCGGCCTGTTTGGTAGCGTGATGGTGATGGTAACGTGTTAACCTGTTTCGCAGGGTGACTCGCTGCTCTGGTGCAATGCTGTAGTTTAAAGCTTACAGGTTTTTAGCTGCGTGGATCTGGTTCAGCTGCCAGAGGGGTCTTGCTGTCAGTGTGTGCTTCCACAGTGCGGCATGTGCACCATGAATGCATGAGTCCAGGGGAGAGCTTTCCTGAAGATGTATTACTAAGCTCTTTAAGATTTAATGCTCTCTTGAAGTTCAAACCAGTGTAAGGGAAGGCTTAAGCAGCTTAATGGGTTAAAATGATCCATGACTGTGTCCTTCAGACAGTTTTAAGACCCTGCAGCAACCCAAGCGGGCCACCTGCTCCTCTCCCAGACAAACAGGTTGCCCTCCTGACCTTTATTCTGCCACCCTTCAGTTTTGCCTGGCCCGGCTCCACGTGTGGAGTGATTGTTCTGAAGTTTGTCGTTGTTTAAAATGCCACTTGCCAGAGTTCAATGTACACAGCTGCAACCTGAGCCGTCGCCGTGTGTTAATAAGGCTAAAACCGCTGGACTGGCACCAAAAGATCTGCTTGCACTTGGCATGTCATAAATTAACATCATTCTTACCTGCCAGGGATGATTCACTGCTGGCTCAAAGCGTATTTAAACTTTAGAGGATGCCAACAAACTGGGCGGTGGTTTGACCCGCCACGTGGCCTGAGACTGCTGCTTTTCTCTCTGCCTCCGCCTTCCCTCGCTCGCAGTGTGTCGGGAAACAGAAGCTCTTTATGGCGTTATGAGAGCTCGTGTTTGTGTGCCGCCCTGGCCCTCCTGCCCCCGTCTGCCAAAGGGCTGGCCTGTTTGCGGGAAGATCCTCCTCGCTGGCTTTCAAATTCCTAACTGGATTGTTACTGCCGGTTTTGGGAGTGGTCCTGGGGGGTTGATGCTTGACTAAACCGTAGCCTGTCATTGCCGCAGCTTCAGAAGGCTTTCTTCCTGCAAGTCCTGCCTACCCTAGGCAGGCAGGGCTGTGACGGCCTCTTAGCATCCCGAAAACTGCCGATAAATTCCATGTTAGCGGAGTACACTTGCCCAGCTAACAGCTCGCAGCAGGTGGGTGAAGCTGGTGCCCACGCTGGGCAGCGTAGGAGGCGGAAAGGGATGCCCCACGTGGAAATGGTGGAGATTGTGTTGCAGGCTTTATATGCCAGAGGTTGAACGTGCTCCCCGGAGCCCAGACTCTTGGGCTCCAGTGTCACAGCGATTGCCCAGCAGTGGGGTGCTGGTCTGTCCCGAGGGACTGGGTGAGCTGGGGGGCAGAGCTGCTCTTGTGTTTGTTCTCCTTCTTCCTTGCAGCATCCAGGGAGCTGCAGGGTCAGAGACTGCCCCGGGAGCAGGAAGGGTCCCTCTGAGTTGTTGCAGGGCAGAGAGAAATAGGAGATAAGAAGGGATGGGACACACTTTAAGGGGTTTTTGCCCTTCCTTATTGATGCCCATGGATGGGGGCCGGATAGGAAAAGTGTGGAGGGCCTGAGTCTGGGGCAGCGCCGTGCTCGCCTTGGCCTGCATTTGGCAGGCCGAGTGTCCCTGGAGCTGTGGGCTCTCTGCTTCTGTGAAGCCTAAGCCTAGCCCTGATGGTGGCTGGAAGGAAGGGTAGGTGGGTATCTCTGGGGAGGTATTCAGTTCTCTCCTGATAGAGATCAGGCCTTTTTCTAATGACTTGTGATATGTCTCTTCACACTCCTCTCTGGGCTAATGTGTTCCTCATGACATACTGTGAAGGCATAATGTGCTCCTTCAGTTAAAACTGCTCCTTTCCTTTCCTTGGTGCCTGCATTGCCTATTTACCTTGGCTCATCCAAATCGTTTGTTAAATACCAAGTTTGCAGAAGCAGTCTTGTGGGGACTTTTGGACCCTTGAAGTCTCTCTGTAGACATCAGGAGGGATAGAAACAGGCCCTGTATCTGTCTGAGATGTGTTTGAATCTCGAAATCGCAAGTGTTGTACGGAACAGGGTGTAGCCTTGATTTGGTTAGGGGTAATTATGGTAGGCAATGCCAGCGGCAGGCTGCAGTCCTTCTCGTGTTCCCCACCACGACTGCACACAGGCTGGCAATTTAACCCCGGCGTTGCTGTTTCATCGTAGTCATCGCTCTATCCACTACCTTTAATTTTCTTTTCCAGCAGTGAAAAGCGAAAAATTAGAAGTGATCCAATATGTATAGGTAAGAAACAAGGAATCCTGGAAAGAGATGGTCCTGCTCAGCAGGACCGGCAGGAGAGCTGGCCCTGCAGCCCCAGCTGAGCTAACGACACAATTCAGACTGCAGCCTGCTCACCTCCTGCATCAGCACCCTTGAAGCACGTTCAGAGCAGGAGCAGAGGTTAGACAGTGTCTAGGACAAGGACGGCAGCTCTCCTCTGCTCGCAGACACATGGCAATTGCTGCCTGAGCTGCACAAAGGCTTGTGCTGTCTATATTTTGTTTTGTGGCTAGTGCAGGTTGTTGGGTTTCATTATTTTCTCTTTATGCGAGGCTGACATGGAGCGTAGGGCTGGTTGCTGGGCAGTGGGGATTGCAGTTGGTAATAAAGGTCTGTTTTCTCACTTTCTCTATTTTTGTCTCTGGGCAGGATGAGGCACATCAGGGGAAAATCTGACTTGAAACAGAAGCTCAATTTTAAGTTGGAGCTTGTCCCGCCGAGAGAGGTTTGCGGGCACCACAGCTGTCCGTCAGCTCGGGGCACACCGCTGTGGCTACTCAGGCCCTGGGGTTCGGTGCCACTTCTCTCCTGGACAGCAGATCTCACGTAGGGTACAGTATTACACCAAACCCCGATCCCCTCATTAGTGTGCAAAGTGGTGTTTCAATGCCTGGGGCAGGAGGTCTGCCTGGTTGTCTCCCAGCTCCCGCAGGTCTTGTGAATGTACTGAAAATGTGACAGGTATTTTCCTGTAATGAGAGAGAATGTTCTGTATCAGGCGCTGGAGTCAGGACTCCTGGGTCTCTATGCACCTTTATGTCCTGTTTTGGGCACCTACAGAAATTCTATGTATCCTTTCAGCACGGAGATGTCTCTCTGTGTGTAAGACCCCGCTGGTGGTCTGTTATTTGCAGAAGGACTTTTTTTGCTTTCAAGGAGAATTTTGCAATCACCAAGTGAAAACTGCTCTTTGGGAAGAACTCTGGTTTTGGTACAAACCTTTGTAATCTCTCCAGGTGAGTCTGTTTTCAACAAGGTCGCCGGATATCCTCACATCTGCTCAGATGAGGGGATGAGTGAATCCAGCTGAGCTGCATTTTGTGCGCGGCCTCTCTAAAAGGAGCTGCGGAGCTGATAAATTCTTTACCCCTCACCCCTGCCAGCTCTGCGAATCGCAGCTCCTTTCAAAGCTCAAGAGCAAAGTGCCTGACTGCCAGAGAGCACCATTGCTCTGTCAGCTGAGAGACAGGCTGCAACAAGCTGAGACACGTACCGGAGTCGCTGCCCAGCCTGGGAGGGGGGATACCAACCACGGTGCTCCATGGGCAGCACTGGGATGGGGCTTTTTTCTTTCAACTTCGGTTTGAGGCAAGGGAGCATCAGTCCTCAGCACTGCAGGAGGTGGGAGGAAGGGTTTGCTCCCTCTGAGTTGCTGATCAGGAGATATTGCCCCAAGAGTCTATGGCTGATGTTACTGGATTTCGGGGGTTTTGCTGGTATAAAGATCAGAATCTGGCCTAGGGTGAGGGTGTTTGTGCTTTGGCGGTGGCTGTGAAAGGAGAAACTCCAGAGGGTTGGGCGGCAACATGCTAGTTCTGTTCTCTTCCGTAGATGGCCTTCCGGAGACACGCTGGGTGAGTGGAAAATGTAATGAAATTCCCAGAGCTTCCTGGTGCACTACCAAGGTATTCTTGCCAGCTTTCCAGCCCGAGATGTTGGTGCAGCTGTAGGGGCCAGCTCTGCAGATAGAGCTGATTGCAGATTAACCCCCACCGTAGCCGGGAGATTACTGAGAGAGATGTTTTCTTCACCTGTGAAATAGCACTTACTGTGGCCACGGTTGCCTTTGGGGTAAAATTAGCTGAACAAAGGGCTCACAGAAGATTGAGCTCTTTTCAAACTGCCATTTTTATTTTTGAGAGAGAGAGCTTATTTGTTTATTCTGGTTCACAAAGTGAGCAGTACAAACAGCAGTAAAAATGTGATGCATCCCAAGTTCTAGCTGTGAGGATGGGTTTCATGACCACCGCAGTCTACACAAGGTCTTTTAGATCCAAACCATCTGCGGGGCTCAGGGTATGCAAGCTATTCGTGTTGTCCTAAAGATTTACCAGGGAGCAGAGCCTTAATGTGCCAGAATCTGTAAGAAAACAGAGACCTGCACCACTGACGGTCCTGAGGGTCTTGTTTTAAGCTTCTATTGAATAGATAGATCATTGTCCTGCAGCACTTAGTGGTGGAGAAAAAAAGCAGGAAGGGGGTTTAACAAGTGTCTCATATGGTTTGTGTTGCCTCTGCTATGCTGAACCTTCCTTTCTGCTCACACAGCAGGCTTTTTCTTTGCCTCTGTTTCCTTTGTGCAGATGGTAGCAATAGGTTTTGTTTTCCCCCCAGCCGTCAAATTAACAGCCTTGGCAAGCTTTCATTTGCTGGCTAGTTTTGGCTGGTGCTGGAGGATTGCTCCACTCAGTACATTTCCAAGACTGGCTTTTTAACCCAAGCTCTAGAAAAAACAAACATTTTTTGGTGGTTGTTTATTTGTTTGAGAGAAGGGGCCTTGGGAAAGCAGATAGGAAATTTGCTCTTACTGTATTTTGCCCGCTGAAGGAGGTGGGTTCGAGTTGCATTGGAATAGCAGATCGACTTCTTGCACAAATCTCCCACAAGCAATGGGATGAATTGGGAAAAGCTGGTGGGCAGAGGTACTGGAAACAATCTTCTGTGTTAAACCATTCACAGGAGAAAACTCAGAAAACTCTTGCCTCATATCTCCAGAGTGCACAGCAAAGCTTTCCAGACCATCCAGTTGCACAGATCAGCTTCAGAGTACGGTATCCTAAGCTTGGGAATTTGCAACGTGATTTTCTCTTCTTTCCCCCGGTCCCGGTAATCCAATACGGTATCAAAGAGCAATTGTAGAATGACAACCTCTCACCCTTCTCCAGAGCGCTGGTAGCAATATTTAGCTTGCAGAGAAGTCAGTGATCTGAACTGCTCAGTTGCTAATGATGCTGATGCAAGTGGATTCTAACTAGAAGCAGGTGAAGAATTAGCATTTTTTGTTTTATAAATGTAAGAACTCAAGCCAAAGCAAGAAGAGATGGGTACCAGGTTTCCTACACCTTTACAGAAAGCCTATGGGAGGGACATCAACTGAACCAAGTGCCCAGAGTCCAGGTCCTTCTGCCTTTACTATTCTCTCTATATATTTATATATATTTTAAAATGTATAATATATATAGTATTGTGCTACTGGAACTTAGCACAGATTTCAAGCCCTTTCGTTGCCTGCCTGCGTGCCGTTCTAACTCAAGAAACTCTGCTCTTGGCATCTTTCTGAAGTACAGCAGCATGTGTGGGCACATCTAGATTGGCAGCTTTGTGTACACTCGGTGCATCTTCCAACCCTGGTCCCTTCCAACCCTGACAATTCTGTGATTCTATCATCTTCACCTTTTGGGCTTTGCTCTATGGCAGAGACCTGTAACGTGCTAGAGACTGTAGGACCCAGGCTTGGTAGGACCCTCTATCCTAGGATGTGGTTTGAAATACTCGCTCATCGGGTGTTTCATTTAAACTTGGTTCTGCTTGAAAACGAACATGTATATCCAACATGCTGCCCTGCCAAGAACAACAAAAGACACCGAGCCACTGCTCAGCCTTGCATTTGTTTCTCACATGTGTTCCAGGACTGCTCTCCTCAAACCTCCTCGCTGGTTGTTTTCATCTGTTGCTAGAGCCGTATGTCTCCAAAGGAAGGACCAGCTCTGCCATTTGAACAATCCTCCTCCATCTGCTGCTACTGCTCCTATTACTCGTAGCTGTGTGCGAAGGCAACTCGGTGACACCAGGCTTGCAGACACTTCATCAGTTTATCTGTCATTGCTCGTGTGTTTCCAGTAACCCGTGCTAGGTGAGGTCATTACAAACTTGCCTTTTAGCGCTGGGCTTCAATGGTTTAGGTTTGTCAGGAACAAGACCACTGCCATTGGCAATTAGGGTAACTAAGATAAAAATTCACTGGGAATTCAGACCTGCTGTTCTTGGGGAAACAGCAGACTGCTGTTGCAGTGAGTTCGCATCCAAATCTGGTCTTTGCAAGCCTGCCCTCACCGTGAGGGATAAAACCATGGACAAAAACTAGTCGGATGTATTCCATAGTTCAGTTCTCTGTAGGCTAAACCTATGCTCTAGGTTTTAATTCCCACCTCCAGCTAGACTTTTTTCAGTGAAAAGCAGAGCCTGCGCAGCTGCCCCCAAATTTCGTGGTGTTACGCGAAAAGGAGTCGGGGACTCTTCTGAAGTTTTCTATCTTTATCAGTGTGCAATACTAAGGGTAAAACCAGGCATCTCCTAGAGCATCTGAGAGGCCAGAAGGTCTCCTTTGCTCTGTGTGAGGTTTTATTGAGATGGATGTGGACTGCGCAGCCTGGAACACAAGTTGTTTGTTTTAATTTACAAATTAAAAATAAAGCCATGTTTATTTGCATCAGTTGAGGGGGTCTCTTTCTCACAGCTGCTTGAAAAGTGAGCTCTAGCTGCCAAGTCAAATAAGGTTTAATGTTACAACGTTCGCTGGGAAGGGCAGAGCTGGTAATTACTCCGCAAGAAGCAAGACACTAGTAGGTACAATGTACAGAAATCCATGTGAAGCTCAGAGCTCAGCTGTGGCTTGTGGTAGATACGGGACTGAAGCACAGGAAGGTGTTGCAAACGGCAGCCACCTACGGCAAATAACCCCGTGACTGTGTAGGTGAGGAACTGTGTCCTCGGGGAGGCTCTTAGGAGCAGCTCGCTCTTGCTACACGCTGGCTGCCAACTCGTGTCTGGCATTCCCGTTACGGAAAGCGAGTCGGGAGGTGGTTAGAACCCCTGGTTTCCTTTTAGTTCTCTCTTGTCAGGCTTTGTGCTCTGGCAAACGCTGCAAAACATGCTTGTTATGTTGGGCGGTGGTTTGCTCCTAAAAATTGATGAGGAGAAAGCTCGTCTGCCCAGGTCTGCTTTCTCTTGTTGCTGTGTCGACGTGTACAGTCTCTGTGAGGTCTGCCTGGGCTCGGTGTTGGGGACCGCTCTTTGCCTGCGAGATACCCGCAAGCCCGCAGGGAAGGCAGTTGTCATATGGGCATCTGGGGTTTTTCATCTCTGTTCGATGCCGATGAAGTGGTTTGTGGGCCAGTGATGGCTGGTGTGGTCTCAGCTGTGTTTCATCTGACTCATCTGGAACAGTGGAACAAATGACCAGGATCTAAATGTTGTTTTGCTGTGGCTGAAGCTAAAAGCCCAAATATCAGTACAACCAGTGTGGTGCTAGGTACCGTATCGATTTACCGACAGATTCTCTGCCTTTAGGAGGTAAACGTGGGAAAACCAGGAGGCTCTGAGAGGCTAGACCGTTCAACAGCTACATGCAGGGGCAGATGTTCAATTAAAACTTTTGACACCTATCAGGAAGATTGTCCTACCTCTTCTTAACGACAAGGAAACATGGAGGAGTCTGACTGATAGCCCAGATCTCACGGACATGGTGCCCTCTCAAACTGCAGGAGGGTTTCAGGCTGCTTGTATTGACTGGACTGAATGAGAAAGGTTGTCCACAGAGCAAGGGACAGTTACCACCTGCATCTTGCTGCATGACAAGGCATACGCCTGTTCTGCGTTGGTGCAGCCAGGAGCCTTCTGTTGCTGGCCCTCCAGCTCTGGGTTGCTTTGGGACCAGAATTTAACAAGGCAGTTTACAATGGCTTTAACACCATTTGGGTTGATGAAGCTGGCTCAGAAAGCATCCACCCACTTGCCAAACAATGCCTCAGGCTCTGAACACATTAAACTGTTGCTCTGCTCTGCTGCCTACATGCAGCTCTCCAGGTGGAGTTCGTTTTTGATGTTATCCATCCCCCTTGGTAGCTCGAGAGCCTGCAAACTCTGACTCCACCTCCCATCTCTCCTGTCTATAATTTGTATTGCAATTTTGGGGAGCCCGCTCGTTGCCAAGGCTTCGCAGACAAAGAACAGTCTTCGTTTCAGAAAATATCTTTGCCCTTTCTGTTGGTCAGTGAATGAAAAACCAGGAGTAAAGCTTTAAGTAAAACCCAAGGAACACTGTATTTGTTGGAAAACTCCGAGTCCAGCTACACGCTCATCTCACAGGGATGCTGAGAAGGCAGATTTTACCCCTCTTTTGTTTGCTGATTTGCTGCTGCATTTGACTTATTGCAGAGACGTGAAATTTTGGCGAAACCTTGATTTAAGTTCAATTTTTCCAGTTGCGAGTCAGGCCTTTTGGAAAAAAAAAAAACACCCAACAATCATCCCAACAACAGCTACTTTCTTTTTTTCTTCTTTTTTTTTTTTTTTAAAAAAAAAACCCAGACATATATAATCTTCCTTGGAACTTCTCCTGAGCTCTAGAAGGGCAAAGAGGTGGATATTGCGAACTAGCACAGTTGGTGGCGAGGATTTTGCTTTCCGAGGCTTGACTAATGCAGCTCAACGTGTATATACGTTGAAACTTACAGTGAGTAAAGAACAAACAGCTGTCTGCCATACTGCCAGAGGTGGCTGGGAAATGGCCCAAACACAGAGAAGTGGGGAGTTTTTTAAGAAGAGAGAGAATAAAAAAAAAAAAGTAAAAAAAAAAAAGTAGCTGTCTTCAAGTATGTTTGAAATAATGAAAAGAATTGATGTGCAAAGCGATTAAGAGATCTTTGAGGATCAAAAGCCTTGATTCAGTTTTGCCAACGGAACAAAACTTTTCATCTGTTCTTATGTGGACCTTAAAGTAGGGCAGAAGGGTGTAGTTTTTAAATTATTTCATTTCAAAATTTACTTTGGGCAGGGGGAAAGGGTTCTTTCTGTTTGTTCTTGCTCTTGTTATTCAGTGTCCTTAACACAAAAGGCCAGCCTGGCTCTGAAATGAAGAGCAGGGTCGTTCTATGAACTGGTGGTTCATTAGTCTCCTTTTGATATGTCAGAACAGTAAGGGACCCTTTTATTATTTTTTTTTCTCTCCTTCTCCCTTTCTAGTAATGCCTGTGTTCTTAAATCAAGACATCTTCCCTCATCATGCTGCAGTGGCTGAATCTCTTTCAGAGATTTCCTAAGTGGGTTGGACCAATAAAGCTCATCTTGTGCAGACAGGGCGAACAGTCAGAAGTTAGATGCCTAAGGAAGCCAAACCCAAGGGTTTTCAATGCGCCGTGCAGAGAATCCCATCGCCCAGCCCTGTGTTTAGCTGGAGCTGGATGCCCCCCACCAGGTTAACTCTGTGTTTGTTTTCCCTGGTAGCTTCTTGACAGCAGGACCATAGTGCAAGAGTATCCTTGGGAGGGTGTGATAAGGGAGGCTCAGAAGTGCAAATCGCTGGATTCCAGCGCTTCCAGTTCAAGAGCAGCGTGCCCTTTCTTGGGGAAGGGGAGATGGAAATAGCAGCAAAAGAAGGTGAAGGGATCTGGGGCTGTGAGAGCAAAGAAGAGAGATTGGGAAGGAGAAGACAGAACTCAGGAATGTCTTTGTCCTTGGGTTTCTGCAGGGGACAGTGGAAGAGCTCCCTCTTCCTGTTCCAGTCTGCTCTAACCATTGTGGAAAACACCTTCCTTGAAGGCTGGAACATCTCGGTGGTCCCAGCATCCTTGAGGCAGTGCATTTCTTTCGGTATGCATTTGCATACTGAAGCATCTGCAGACAGCACAGATTTGCTCTGTAGATTCCCCAGCTCTGCTGGGTCATACGCCCCCACTATAAAGGGGCAGTTTTCAGAGCGTTCGTGGCTGAGCTGCAGGTTTGTTGGGTTTGGTGACAGAAATCGCCTCAATGGGGAAGAACTGGTGAGGGCAGAGAGCTGATGTGTTTCCGCTGCCACTGTGGACACTTCATTGAGTAGGCATCTGGTGCCACAGCAGCACAGGTGCTTCCTGTGACCTGGAGCTCCTGTGGTTTCCTGAGGTGTCCTGACTCGGGTCAGGTGGTAGGTGTGCTCTAACCTAGTCAGTAGGGCATCTGGGGGATGCTGGTTTAAAGCTTGTTTTCTCCTCTAAAACTTTAATTAATACAAGTCGTATTTTTGTCACCACATGTGCAGCAGAGATGGCGACTGCCTTTTATGCTGTTGTGGGAACCACAGCCGTACGCCACACCAACTCTGTCACGCTCTAGTGACACACCAACAGCAACAGCCGAAACCTGAAAACAACACCAGCAGAAGCTGAAAACCCTCTATACCCACGACGGAGGAACGTTGTCTGTCACAGGTGGGAGAAGTTTTTCTGGTGACACTTTCTAGCAAGGTGTGGACGGCGGGATGAATTAATCTGCTTTCTTCTTAGACCCATTTCTAGACGAGCTCTGTCTGTTCCTGGCACTCCTATGTCTGTATCAGTGACAAAAACGAGCTGCCACCGTTGCTACAAGCCTGGTGTGAAAGTTGGTAATTACAGGCCATTTTGTGAGCAATATGATGGGTAAAAAAAAAATGGCCCGTGGGCTGGTGATCCGCACCCTCCTGGACTTGAAAGCAGGCTTGCATTAATTTACTGCATACATTAATGAATGCATCATTTTTGTACTGCTCTACCATCATTGTGTGTGTCACTTCAGCATATTATTGATTCTAACGCAGCCGTGAGCAGCAAAAGGGAGTAAAGGGAGTCTTCGTGCTTGCCTTTGGGGCTGCGGGGTGGAGATTAGATTGTCCATGTATTACGTGTTGACAGTTGCTTCTCTCCCGGTGTTCACGTAAATAGTTATTTTTAGGAAGATCATATATATTTCCCAGTAATTGTTTTAAATGCATCAAAGAGCTCGCTGACATAAAGCCTGTGATTTATGGGTTCCCGCTACTTTTTAATAGCTGAACTTAAATCCTGGATTCGCTGAAGCCATTTGGAAAATTGGGATTATTCCAAGCTGGAGCAAAGGGAGGGAGGCTGGTGTTTTGCCAAGATCAGCAGTGATTCATTCCCACATTCATGCTCAGCATCCAGTGAAGGGCAGAAGCTGGGAATGCTGTAAGGAGAGCTAGCAAGAGATTATCATGTTGAAGGTGAAGCTGCCCTACTCACTCCCTCTGCTGCTAGATAAGGTCTTTTGAATGAGAGCGACCAAATTCCGTCATGTTTTTCTTTCCTCCTCTCTAAAAGCTGATTGATCACGGAAGCCCCAAGCCGAATAACTTGCCTCCTTTCTGTGGGGCATAAAGAGAACTGAATATTCCCTGTCCCGAAGAATGTACTCACAGGGGTGAAGGACTGGAGAAGACCTCAGGATAAATATACTTTGGAAATCCCTTACAAAGAGATGTTTTAGTGACTGCTTGGAATGAAGCAATGTCTGTATCAGGTTAGCCCAGCAGGCTCTGGCAGAGTGAGCAGGGGCCCTGAGGGACCTGTAAAGGGACAGGATGGGCCCAGGGACTCAGTGCTGGCACATTCTGTCACGCTCCGGCAAGGCTTGCCCCCTGGACACCCTGAGTGAGAGGTGATCACAGGATGAATTCAATGGGTGATAGTATAATTTAGATTAGGTGATAAATCTTGAAGTAATATAAAAAGTGGAAAGTTGCTATGGTCTAAGATTTACTCGGTTTTGTTTAGCCTGAGGACAGTTACGCTTTCGGTACCTGCACCAAGGGGTTCGGACTCCATCTCCTAGGACAGACAGCTAGACAAATAGTTCACTAATCCACAGGCGTGAGGAATGAAAGGGGCAGTCTGTCCATCCAGGAGCCCGTCCTTGCTCTGTCCCTCCCTCGCCTGTGCTGATCGCAGGAGCTGTGCTCCAGCTGCACGTCCAGTAGCCACAGCCGTGCTTATGGGGAGAGCGAGGCTTTTCCAGCAGGGCAGCTGAAATACTTCGTAGTTGTGAGCCCCTTGGGAACTGTCTTTCCTCAGAGAGATCTGTTCTCCTTGTCCTCGGGCCAGCTGACAGTGGAGTAGAGTTTCTCATCGCCTTTCAGCTCCCCCAGCCCTGGGAGAGAGGCACAGGGAGATGGTGAAGTAAATGGAGCCAAGTATCCCAGCATGGTTCAGTCCCAGCAGAAAGGAAAGGGCTTTTTTTTGTTATTATTGTTTTTTCTCTCTTGCAAAGCAGGGGCACAGCCACAGCGTTTTCTTCTTTTCCTGACGTGATTGACCCTGTTGCGTGTGTTTGAAATATAATAATTCTGAGAGCACTGATGTCACGGTCAGGAGGTAAAAATAAGCAAATTGATATTTCTGGATGAGAGGCAGTAATAAACCCCTGAATTTCCAAACACATAGAGGAGCATTGACATCTAAATGCCAGAAATTCTAAGCCCTTACCTTGCTAATTCATGTGGCATTTGGAGGGGCTGTGGATTTTTATTTCATCCTGGTATTTGTGGTATTTCCTGCCATTAGAATAGGAAAACCCTTGTGTGGTAAACGCTGGCTTTTTCCGCTGTTGGTGGCAGCCACTGAGACTTGGGTTCATGAAAGGCAAACCATCCTTCTCAGTACTGAAGGACCTCAGAGGTACCTAGGAAGGAAAACCTCCTCGGGGTTGAATAAGGATGTTGATACTGTGACTGGGAGCCAGCCGAACGGCTCCGAGCAGAATCCCGTCTTGTCTTGAGATCCAAGAGTCTGGGGCTTAACCTTCATTGGGAGGTTTCAAAAGCTGTAGCTTGTGAATACTATTGGTGGTAATTTTATCACAACCTCCTCAAAGTGATCTGCACATGCAGGTTTCAGGTACAAGTGTTGGCCCCGAGTCAGTAACCCGGCCTTCAGAAATTGCTGGGTTTATTGCAGATTAAACCATAGATTGGGCCATTTAGGTTTGTAATGGAAAAATATTAGCCAACGTACTTTCCTCCCCTCCACCCTCTATCATCAGGGCACGTATCAAATTGCACTATCTGGCAGGGAGTTCCAAATGTTACTTGAGAGGAGAGAGGAATGCAAGCGATGTCAGCAGAAAACAGCTGAGCAGCGGTTAAATTTCTTTGGCCTGAACCTGCTCCGCGGGGAAAAAGAAACGCAACAACTGGGCTTGTTTTATTTCACCCCGGCGCAAGCCATCCTTTGGAAACAGATGATGTTTGTGAGCAACTTCTCGACAGAAGCTGGGGGTTTGGGATGCTGCTTGGTGGACGAATCCTGCTCTGCTGTGGACGTGGCAGGTCGAGCTCGACAGGGCCACGTCCGCAGCAAGAGCAGGATTCGCGATCGCTCAGTGGGCGCACCGGGCTTCACGGGGCACTGGGTATGACTGATCCCTTGTGCAGCTGGAGCCTGTTACTTTAGAGGGGCAGGTTTAAGTTGCATCTCCGTGGTCTGTTAAACTTTTTATCTACGTTGGCTTTAAAGATAAAAGCCTTAAGAGCTGGCTCAAGTGAACTTGCCCAGTGCAGCGAAAGAGCAGTGGAGGTGCGTGCAAGGATACTGTTAGCTGAGAAGTTGGACGGAGTTAAATGGTACCCTTAATCCCCTTGATACTGGCAGAGTCAAGTTAAAAGGTCTTCCCCAGTTGGGGTGAAGGCTTTGCACATGTAGATGTTGGTTCATTTAAGGGCAACGCTGTCTCTGCACGAGAGAGCCCGCTTCTCTGCTGGCATTTGCTTTGTTGCTGAGGGAAGAAGTCACTTCTGCAGTGTCTTGTGTCACAAGCTGGGGATGTTTTTTGAGTTTTGGGTTCGTGGAGGCTTTTAAAATCAACAATGGAGCCAGCCCACAGCTAGAAACGGAATGGCTGAACACGAGAAGGAAGCAGAAGTAAATATAGCCCTCGTTTTTTCTTCTACCACTCAGTCCACAGCATCATCTGACTTTCTTGCCTTGTGCTCCCCCTTCTAGGTGGATTTTGCCTGGTTATTCACATAGAGATGCACATTTTGCTTCTCATCTTCACAGCTCTTGCGAGCAACAGGAGGTTGCAGGCCTCAGATGTGATCCTTCTTGGGATTTGGGGTCCTTCTTGGGATCTTTGTCTGACTGAGGTTTAGGGTCCTTTCCTTTGCTGTTTTCTTTAGTTTGCCCCATTTCCTGCCCCCACACTACTCTGATGGGACCGCTTGGTCTCCTCTAGGACAAAAACCCAAGGGAGCGAGGGAACAGGAGTTGCTTTTCTCTGATCCCTCCTCAGCTTTAAGATTCCCGGAGGGAGATTTTCAGCAACAGCTACACAAGTCCTACATAGATCCTTGAGTCAGGCTTTTTTCTAGCCCCTGATCTTCAGGGTTATCTGTTGTCTAACCAGCATCTGTGCTTCACAAATGTTTCATATTGAAATCTTTTCCAGGTGTAGTGCCCAAAAAGCATCAGGTGCTTGGGTCGAATTCCCATTGACTTCAGCAGGAGTTAGGCAACTGTCACTGCAGAAAGCGTGGGCAGGTGTTAAGGTCAGTTTGAGGAGATTTTGTAACTGAATGCAAGAGGAGCAAATCAGACCTAAGGAAGATGTGGTTTCTGCAATCCTACTTGGGTTGCTGTCAAAGGAATGCACCCCCATTGATTTCAGTGAAAGGGGAAATAAATAGGGGAAATAAAAGAAGTGGAAATAAAAGTGTAAATCAGGAAGTCAGAAAATGTGTACATGAGGGGGTTTTTTTTCTGAGGGGTATGGAATAATTTCATAAACTGAGGAAATTCCTAATAGTAGAGATCTCCATTCTCCACCAGAAATAGCGTGGCTGAATATTTTTGAATGTAAAATTAAATACTTCCCAAAGTTGTATGGATAGTTTTTCAGAAGCGAGTGCAGGAATGACACCGATGTATTGAAACAGTATATTCAAGATCCCAACCAAAATCCTATTTAGTGCTCTGAATCCTTTGTCTTTGAGCGTATTTTGTTCTCTTCCTCAAGCCAGTTGTTGGTGCACTGGTTATATTGCCTGGTACAGCCTTCGAAAACAGCTACATTTTTTATTTGCATGCAAATTGGTAGGAGGCAGCTTGCCTGTAAATACTGTGCTAATCATTACACATTCCGTGGTTCATCAGGACTCGGCTGCCTAATTGGCTGCGGGATTGCCTATAACTCTCAATAGCCTGATTCAGAGCAATAGGAATTGTCGAATCTACATAATAAAGCGAGTGTGATGAAAGGTGAGCGCACACCTACTTTATATGTGCGTTATCGTTCTCATCAAGGTCAAAGCATTGGGTTGGTTTTTTTTCCCCCCCCTTCCAGATATACATATTCATAGAGCCTGTGCACAACTAATGAATCGGAAGATTAAATGGTGGTGGATTAAGAGCAAACCCGACTTGTTCTCCTAATTAGATTGGAAGTAACTTAGTTCATCTGATTAGAATCCTGAATTCCAACCAGCTAACGCGCTGGCGCGGCGCTTCTCAGCTACCTGCGAAGACTGAGCCGCGGAGTCGCTGGAACAGATTCAAGCTCCGTGTCAGCCGGTCCCCCCAGACCTCAGAGAGGCCAGTGCTGCTTCCAGTAAATGGTTGGGACTTGATGATCTTAAAAGGTCTTTTCCAACCTAGGTGATTCTATGATTCCTAAGGATCACTGGAATCACCCCCCGAATTTTCACAGGGGAGACAGCCCAGGGCAGAGGGGCCGTGCTGCCGGGATTAGCAATCATGCAAGATTGCAGACCAGGATCAATTTGATGTCAGGTTTTTTAATATTCTAGCAGGGACATCGCTTCTAGTCCCCAGTAATAGGCATATTACTTAAGGTATAGAGATAAGTTCTTTGTCTTGCAGCTGCCATGCATTAAAACATCTGTCTTTTCACCACATAGCAAGGCATATAATTAGCAGCCATGACTCAAAGGAGTCCTTGCCCTAAGCTCCAAGTGTCACCTCTCTTCCCCTAAGCTTGGAAGCAATTGTGCTGGTCCCAGGGCTTGGAAAGGGCCGTGGCAGCATCAGGCGTACAAAACCTTGGGAGACCAAATGGCCAGGTCTAACAATAGGCGTGAGTCAGTGGCTTTGCAGGGCGGTGATTCGATTTCCTGTTGCTCTGCTCTCCCCGCCGCTTGTTTTGGGGGAACAAATCCTTATTCCTGCTTTATCTATAACATCCTCGCTTCCACCGAGAGGACCCCTCTGTGGATTATTTTCCTGCCTTGTGCTGTGTATCACTTCCTCCTGCTCCCCAGCCGCGCAGCTGCTCCTGCTCCAGCTGCCTGCGCGAGGAGGGATTTTGGCAGAGCTCCTTAATGAACGCTGCTCCAAGATGCTTGGCTTAACTTCATGGCACCCATGAACATTTGTCCTTTCCCTCTAATCTTCTGAATTGCAGGAGGGTTTCGCTATTTGGGCTTTAGATCCTTCCTGGCTTTATTCAGGTGTAGAAAAGAGGAGAAGGGGAGGGTGACGGAGAGTCTGTTTAAATATAAAGGAAAAAAAATATAATGGTTTGGGGCTATGTTGTCCTAGTTCTTGCTCTTTTTTCTTTTCTTCTTTTTTTTTTCTTTTTTGGGGTGTGTGTGTGCGTGCATTTATTTTAACTTCTCTCTTTGAAGTGGGGGGGAAGGGACCAGGGTCTGCCCTGTGTATTTAACTAAAAGAGAGCACTGAATGAGAGAATTTCAAGAAGTTTTCACAGGTGTATTAAAATAGGATAAGATTCCCATTTCCTTAATGAAAATGGGAGCAATGTGTATCTTTCCACAACAGATACGAAACAAAGAGACTTAAGAAATGTGTTGGCATTCGAGAGAGAGAGAGAGCAGGAAAGTATCACTGTTCCTGTCACTGGTAGAAGGTTAAAATCCTGCCTGGCAGCCTATAAACTATTTAAACGATCCTACAGAAATTCCACTTACTGAATCATCTTAGGGATTTATAGCTCAATCCTTCACCCCATTTGAAGACCCAATGTACTCACAGCCCTGCCGGAAAATGCACCTTAATGAGGGGAAATTGTAAAACTGGACTGAAAAAAAAAAAAAAAGAAAAAAAAAAAAAAAAAAAAAAAAAAAAAAAAAAAAAAAAAAAAAAAAAAAAAAAGAAGAAGAAAAAAAAAAGAAAAGCCCTCTTCAGCAGAAGTCCTTGCTGCAAGTCCTCGCTTCACATGGCCATTGAGATGATGGCAGCTGTGCTGCTGTGATCATATGTGACCTAGATTTTCCTCACAGTAGTCCTGTGCTCTCCCTGATCTTGTGTAGGCCTGAATGAATTGAATAGAAACATTTCTGGATGCTTTTAGAAAGCAATGAGATCTTTTTCTCTCTTTTTTTTTTTTTTTTTTTCTTTTTTCCTCCCCTCTCTCTCTCTCTCTTTCTTCAAACCACAGCATCTGTTCCCTTGTGGTTTTCTCCCTTTGCTCTCGCACAGTGGTTGTGAAAGAGGACAGGGCTGGCGTGCGGCTTTAATTTGGGTAATGGTGGATGGGGAAATCAGGGCAGGTTTGATTCCTCCTCGGTGTGCTGCGACACAGCGGAGTGTAAAACTCAAGTCTGTGGATTTTAGCACTGATTGCACATAAAGGAAGGTAGGAGAGCTGTTGGGAAGATGGAGGGGTGCGGCTGCAGTCTCAGGAAGCCCTGAGTTTCTCCACTGACCATGGGTCTGGTATCAAGAATGCTGTTAAGTACCATTTGCATTAAGCTCTTCTGCCTGGGCTCAGAAATTAGGAGCTGGTGCAAGCTCCTAATTCTCTGTGGGAGACAAGTTGGAGAAACTCTGCTCCTCAGTGCATGCCCAAGATCTTGTTAATGCTGTTTGGCTGGATAAGGTGTGGGCAGGAATAAGCCTGTTACGTTACAGCACCCAGCCCCTCGCTGCTGGTCCTCAGCCCCACTCTTTGAATTCTGACTTCCCAGCACTGGCACCGATACCATCTGTTTACATGAATGAAAATCACTCCATTTGGAGGGTCTCGGTGAAGGTATTTGGAGGAAACTACGCAGGTCTGGTTTGATTTCCCTAGGTGGGGGGACAGCAAGGCCTTGCAGCCAAAAAGGCTGAAGCAATCCGTAGGGCAAAGCACTGTATTTCCTTCCTCCCATGCAGATCCTGCTGAGGCTGTTGAAAATTCCAGTTTCGAGGATCGAATGCAAATTTATTTTTTTTTTTTTCAACATAAACCAGGCAACTAGCACTGACAGTCAGAGTCCAGTGGAGACTTTTAGATACTGTTCTGACAGGAACAAAAATAAGCGCTTACTCTCTGCCTCAGTTCATATGTAAAATGAAACTGTAGTGATCCCATCATCTGCTTTGCGGAAAGCTGTGAGGACGACTTCTCTTTAGCGCTGTCTTCAGTTACAGAGCTGTTCTGACAGTGGCGAGTGAGTGTTACAGGTGGTGGGTGGGGGTTCCTTCCGAAATTTTATATAACTCCAATGTTATCTGTTCCTGTGATTGACTTGACACATGAATTGGAAACAGTTGGAGCTTCTCTCCCACTCTGGTTTAGCAAACTGGATGTGAAAATTACACTTCCCCTCCCCCACCCCGGTGCTGATAGTTTGCTGCTCGGTGCATGGTGTTGTGTTCCTTTGTTCACTGAGCGTGGCACTTGGCAAGTGGTTTTTGCCACTTCAGGGTTGTCAGTTCTGTCCGCTAAAGGCCAAGATAAGGCTTCACAAAAAGCCTTTCGCTCCCCACGAATCTTCTCCGTCGTGTACTGGCTCAATGACAAAGGAACCAGGAGCTTAGAGGTGGTTCGGGTATTTCTTTTTCCTGCCCCAAAGTGTGCGCTCTTCCCTTGCCACGCTTTTCATTTTAATGTGGTATTTCCTACCCCGCTGTAAACACCAGGGTGGCTTTTGTCTTGTGACTGGGCAGCGCTTTGCCACGGCATTCCTTTCATAACTCGCTGCTGATAGCGCTGGACGTGCTGCTGGCTGCTTCCAAGGCTTATCAGAGGGTTTGAACCAAGAGCACTTAGCTAGTCCCACGAGGGGATGCATTAGCAGTAAGAAGCCTGTATGAAGCACTGTTGTGATACGTTTGCCCACCAAGCAGTAGAAAGTACGTGGGAACAAATCCCTGGTCCTCCAGAAAGCTGCGATTTCAATACAGCATCATGAAGCAACACATACAGAGCGTTGTGGTCCGTGATGGCAGCGTTTCACTTGTGGAGTGACCTCAGTTGCTTATTGACAGCAGTGCCAAGAGTGCGAAGCTGGGCAGCAGCATCTGTCTTTCCAAAGCCCGGCGTGAAATGCACGTAGGTCATTCTAAATGTGAGGAACAGAAACGTGCAAAGTATCCAGAGCCATGAAATTCGCTTGGCTTTTGTTTTTCATTAAAGAAAACAGACCAAATTATCCATAGGGTTCACAAAGGTGCCTGAATACTTAAGAGATCCTCGGCAGCCATGGCTTGACCCATCTCAGTGGAATTTGCGGCTTTGCCTGTTGGGGTGAAGCCTCACCATTTTCCACTGAGTTTTATTCTGTTGTATTACTCCTTATACACTGTCAGCATAAGGAATCGGACATGAATTCAGAATTACTGTGCTTTCAAATTGCATGCAAATAGTCTGAACAAAGTTATAAACTGATATTTTGGCTTGTTTTTACTGGCTGCTCTAACAGAAAATCCAAATCCCAAGCCATGCAGAGATACTGGATCCTGTTCTGTGCACCAGGCTTTCTCCTTGTGATTTGGCAGTTGTCTGAATGCTCAGCTCCTGATGGGGGAGCAGGGCTGATGCACATATAGAGACAAGGCAAAAGTCATATTTCATGGTCTAACAGGAAAGAAAAGAAACTTTTATACTGAACGAACCTCTCCTGTGTATTGTGTCAGGGCTGTCACAGCCTTCAGCTGCCAGAACAACCTCTAGGGCAGTGGGATAAGTATCTAAATGTGGGAAGACAGCAGCAGTAGGTAATGAATCTGCATAACTGGAGATACAATACATGCAGTCCGACTGCAGAGCCAATTATAATCAGTGTAGGTTGTTTTAGGGACTTTGCAGAAACCAGGATTTGCCTTCACAAGATGAAATGAGGAATTTAACAGGGACGAAGAAAGGCGTTACCACGCTATTCATAACACTCCTTGTTAGAAGCTGCCAGCTTCTTCCTGCATAACATGAAGGAAGCTACAGGTGATGGAAAAATAAATTGGTCCCTCTGGGCACAGTGATTTTGACTATACACGTATATTAGAGACGAGGCCGGTGTGGCCATCATTTCACTGCAGGTGAAATGACAGCAGTGGTACTTGGAAACCCGGTATGTGTCAGTGATGCTGGAGAGCTGCTCAGAACTGGTCAGGGAGTAATGCCACATTTTATTCAGGCTGAGGCTAAAATAAACCCTTCCAAAACCACAGAAGCTGCTTGCTGGAAGAGTAAATGGCAGATTGTGTGAATACTTCCGAATGTTATGCCCCCTTCTCACAGTGGTATCTTGCAATGTGGGTCTTGCTGAAGCTATAGCAGAACCTTACGGTACAACGAGGAATTGGGTGTAGCTTCCTACAGGTCAAGCCGGCTCCTTGCTGCTGGCTCATCTCCTTTTATGCACTTTTAAAGCACCGCTTTGTACGTGGTGCTGAAAAATGTCTGTGGCTTTTATAACCCCCCATACAGCTTTGGCTTCAGTCTGAAGCGCAGTTACGTGGGCAGGGAGAAAATGTTCTCTGAATGAATCCACCAAAAACATAGCGCCTGTCCTGTAATAGCTGGGATTGGAGAATAACAAACTAATAAACCGAAGTCTTTTATTTCTTCCCTTCTTGTAGATGGCATGCTGAAGGCTTCTCAAAAGTGTCTCTGTCTCTCAGCCACAAGCCGGTAGCAGAGACGACCTCATAGTTTGCATTAGTCAGATGTGCTGAAGAAGAAATATTTGCTGGGTTTACCTGGAGGATCACAGCTGGGGTAGGTTTTAAATCTCATCGGAGAGAGCCAGAGTTTTCCAGTAGCTTTGTCTTGTCTAGAATAGGACTATCTAGAGCAGAATACTTCTGACCACCCCACTGAGGCTCTCAAATCTCATGAAGGCTTTCTGGTCTGTAGTTATCCGTGGATATTTAGCACCATCGCAGCAACATCACAGAGCGACTGCCATGGCCATGTGGTCAGAGAGAGCTGCTTTGACTGGGCTATAGGCGCTGGACTTGCGTGGTTTCGTCTGGGCTTGTATGAGGTGGGTGAATGGTGACAGAGAGAGAAGGGGCAGGCTTGTCTGGAGGGCCTGCTTTCCAAGATGTGGAAGTCCAAGTAAAATCCGAGAGATCTGAAAGCTGCTTTCATCTCTGGCTGTGCTGCCCAGAAAGAACAAGCAAGATCTTGTTCACACTGCAAGTTTTGCAGTGAGCTCAAGGTGAAAGAGAGCTCTCCTCAATCCTGTCCCACTAGGATTGTGCACGATGAGCCCAGTCCTGGAAAAACACCCATCCTTTGCTGATTCCATATATATAAAAATTATATAGATATATGTAAAATAAATAGAAGGTGATCTTGCTATCTAATAGAACTCAGTACCTCTGTTCTCTGCCCTTTCAGATGGTGTCTTTATATCTTTCCCGTGGCCGGTTTTGAGTTGACAGCTTTAGATCTGAGCGGGTTTTTTTTGTGATCCATGGAGAGCCCTGTGAAGCTTCTCTCAGCTCTGTTACAAACATGAAAGTTCTCCCTTACAATTCAGGTGCACAAAGCTAATGACTAAATGGCAGAGGAGAATTTGCCTTAGGGGGTTAATTTGGTGCCTCCTTTCAAG
Organism: Todus mexicanus; assembly: GCA_013389965.1. Classification (NCBI taxonomy): domain Eukaryota; kingdom Metazoa; phylum Chordata; class Aves; order Coraciiformes; family Todidae; genus Todus; species Todus mexicanus. The sequence continues at coordinate 26,147 of WEIS01012912.1, forward strand.
CTAGAGCACATGATGCTTCTCTTTAGTAGCAGGACTCTAAGCTCTCCTAGAGTGTGTGTAGTCTGTGCTGCTTCTGATGACAGTCTGTAGGCTCAAACCAGTTGAAGCAGTAAAACGACCCCTTCCAAGGGAGCTCAACGTCTATTCATGGTGCTAGAAATCACCTGGATGCTAAAGCAGTGCTTGAATTATAACAAGAAAGACTAGAAATTGTGATCCCAGTATTCAGGTTCATCTCAAAATCGAACAGGCCCCATTTCAGCTATGGAGAGAAGGCTTTCTGTGGCAGCCTGAAGACAAATGAAATCACAAGGATTGCAATTCTTTTCTCCAGGCTGATTTGGTTTTGGTTTTTATTATGTTAATCATCTGCTCTACTCTCCCAATTTCATGGCAAATTGACTATGCTTCGTTCATGAGATGCATGGTTGTGTCGGATTTTGGCAGCACCGTTCTCTTCTTCCGTGGCCTCTGAACTCTTGCTTGGCCTTGCCCAGTCTTTATAAAGTCACCCACCTGTCCTGCTGGCCATATCCAACAGCTTATCCGATCCCTAGGGGAGCTGGTAAGTTCCCTTTGAGTTACACAACTCTCCTATCTCTGATTTGTTCTCCTTCTCACTGTCTTTGCTCCGCACAAGTTAAACCCAGAATGGAGCAGAAGATTTTGCATCGAGGACGAGGAGAGCTCACACAGGGCATATCCTACCACATTTTTGCTTTTCCCTTGAGTTGCTTCTTTCACTGTCACCTTTCTCCCCAAGCTCTGTCGCCCAAACTCTCCATGGCGTTCACAGACAGAGGGCACAGACAGCAGAAAGACGCTGCCTCAGATTAGTTTTTCTTTCCAGTCCTTTTCCCCTCTCCCCACATTTTCTCTGTCTGATTTATTGCATTTGGGGACAAAGATCTATATTTTATTTTCATACTGTGCAGATAATATGGTGGTGAAATACAACATTTGGTAAGTGGACAACCTGTAATCTTGTCTTCACAGCTCTTTTTCTTATGCTTGCATCTTGAATGTGAGATTTGGATTTGCACATTTTCCTTCGTCTGCAGCAGAGCCACCCTGGTACAAAGCATTGGCTTTATTCTATGTAACAGGTCCTAGAAAGTTGCTTAGATCTTTATTTCTGCGCTTGGCACAAATAATGTGGCATGAACATTTTCAATGCCGTTCTCATTATGAAGGTAGAACTTTCCCCTGGAACTCTACAATCATTTTTAGAAAAGAATTGGGAGCAGTGAGAGTGAGTGACAGCTCTCCCCTCAAACCTTTTCTATTAACAGGCAAGAAAGGATGCCATTTGCTTCCTTTGCAAATAAACTGGACCAAATAGTACTAGTGATGTCTGAAAATATTGCATTAAAAGTGGTAGTAAAAGGCAGCTCCGGTATCTGTGGAGAATGGACGTTGTTCTTATTCAGTCTCAGTTATGATGAGAAACTTCTCTTCCAGACCTGACTACAGGACAGGCTATTTGGAGGAGATAGTCCCTTTACACGGCTTTTAAATATATATATATTAAAAGTAGGAAAAAAGATTACATTACCAAAAAAAATTGTGCATGCAAATGAAAGCTCCTCCAATCTTTGAAAAATCTCCCTTAATATTATATAATAAGAAATACATAACTGTGCCTATTTTTAACATAATTTACTTTCATTTGATGACATTCAATAGTAAGATTTATTATCACCCGCATGGAAAATATCCTGCCTGGGGGTGGTTGAAATAGATCCTGCAGACAAGTCATCAATCAGCTCGTGTTTATCTCTTTGGAGATCAGTGATATCAGTGGCAGGAACAATTTCGACCAATCCAAGACTATTTGCTGATAATAAAAGGAAATGTTCGTGCGGATTTATACCGCATCTCTCACCAGAGGTCACACAATGTTTTTTGCAGGAGGGCTGATATACTGAGCCTCGTTTAACGCTGAGATGGGGAAGGCTCAGAGGTGCCTGAGCTCCCTGCTCAGCCAGGGACAGGGTCTTTTGCCTGACGCATGCTCTGGCCATCGTTCCCTTTCTGCGAGAGGGTTACGACTCCCCTTGTAGAGGGTGGCAGACAGAGGCTTTCAGATAATACTGGCTTCCCTGTCCCCATCGCTAACGAGTTCAGCTCAAAGGATTTAAGACTAATGAAGACAAAAAGATCTTTTACATCAGATGAATAGCATGCAGAACGATTGTCTTACGTTTCTAAGAAGTGAATTGTAGCTCCTGACTTAACTCTGCGACCGTTTTATAGCAGAAGGTCTTGGATTTGTGTCCCCGATGGAGGGGTTTCAAAAATTTTATGACAACATTCAGAATATTTATAGGTAGTGGCTGCAGGGTTCAGGACAAAGATCTGTTGTCCTTGAGGCAAAATAACAACTCAGACTTTACCTAGTATTTGCTTCTCGGTGTAATCAGTCTGAAACTAAAACTGCAATTGGTATTGAACCCGTGTATGACAGAAGTTTTCTTTCTCTTTTGCTTTTTTTTTTTCCTTTGTAAAATTCAGTATTTCTGCTGACAGAAACAAAGAGCACTTTGAATCACACCACGAAGTGTATGGTTTTTAACAAGTTATAAAGGGGGCTTTTTTTTGTTGTTTGATTTTTTTTTTCTCTTTTTTAATGTTTTTGTGTAAGGAAATTTACTGGAACATTCATTTCTGTTTGAGAGGAAACTTGCTCTGTGTGGACAATAAAGATGTTAAGATCAGGATGAATGTCTATGGGAGATAATAATAGTGAATAAAAAAAAAAANCAGGTGAATAATACTCTAGGCTGGCGGTACAGAGTTGTTTTTCTCCCTTTCTTTTCTTTTCTTTTCTTTCTCAGTCAATATGGGTATTTTTACAAAGCAAATGGTCCTTCAGCCGTGAAGCACTGAGGGTGACTGACCCTCTGACGCTTTGCTGTTCACCCTGGCCATGTGCAGGAGCCTGGGAAGCTGCTTCCCATTCACCCATTCATTGTTAGTGGATTAAGTTACTCTCCTTGTAAGAAAAGTTAGTTGGAAATGCTGTCGCTCACCCTTTTAACACCCACCACTTAGAATCATGCAGTCATAGAAGCATTTGGGTTGGAAGGGATCTCTGAAGGTTGTCCAGTCCAAACCCCCTGCAGTGAGCAGTGACATCCTCAACTAGAGCAGGTTGCTCAGAGCTTTGTTGAGCCTCACCTTGAATGTCTCCAGGGATGGGGCCTCAACTACGTCCCTGGGCAACCTGTTCCATTGTACCATACCCTCATAGTAAGGAACTTCCTCTAAATCTACCCTTCTCTCATTTAAAACCATTGCCCCTCATCCTTTCACTACAGGCCTTTGTAAACAGGCCCTCTCCAGCTTTCTTACAAGCTCCCTTCAGGTACTGGATTGTTGCTATTAGGTCACCCCGAAGCCTTTTCTTCTCTAGGCTGAACAACCCCAGCTCCCTCAGCCTGTCTTCGTAGGAGAGGTGTTCCAACCCCCTGATCATTTTCGTGGCCTCCTCTGGACCCACTCTGCCAGGTCCATGTCCTTGCTGTGCTGAGGGCTCCAGAATTAAACCTCTTCCCTTTCAAAATACCCACATAAGGTTTCCTGGCCTAGCCTCACACCCCCCTTTTGCTTCAGTAGCTGCCTCAGACACTGTCCAGTGTCACGTCACGTGTGACACAGCCTTTCATACCAAGAACTACCAGAGTCCTAGATTTCTGTGTCACTCCGCATTTGTAAGCCTAATTCTGCTATTGACAGATGGCTGGTCTGTGAGACGGCCGTGACAATACAACCTGGCAAATATTACCCTGGAAAATACTCAGGAGCTTGTTGCCATCAGCAAACCTGGGGTCCCTAAGAGGTCGTTGTCAGCAGCGTGCGGGGCGAAGCCATCCAGCCCGATCGTGTTAGTGCTCGCACGGAGCATGAACTCTGGAGAGGGGACTTGGCACTGGCTGATGCTCAAGGGCAATTGTTGGAGCAGCTTGTGAACAGGCAGCTTGCCAGCTAGATGGGCATAGCTGTGGACAGCTAATAGACCGTGTGTGTGTGTGTGTGTGCGCGCAGGGAAGGCAAGATGCACAGCTGGGAAATGGGAAAGAGATTTCTATAAACTTCTGCTCTGAGGGGTAAGAGCACATTCAGGCGATGCCAATCCGTGGAGGAGTAAATAAATGATTTCTGGCAGCTAAGACAGGTTCTTGGTCTGGCTGAATCTGACAGAATGCTGTGGGGGAGAACTGGAGATGTCATGGTTAATGAGTATGGAAATTATATCAGTAGCTTGGCCATCTAGGTTTTAAATGTTGTCAATCTCTAGCATGCAATACTTCGGTCTAACATTTTCTGGCTGCCTAGTTTAAGGCGTAAAAGCAGCCAGCCTTGCTGTAACGAGTCGGTATCTATAGACAGCAAGCTGTTGCTAGCAAAGCAGAAATCTTGGCGTCTCATCTCGGCAAGTGAAGTTTAGATTAATCAAAAAAGATGGTGGGCAGGAGAAGAGGAGGAGTTGTTTTCTTTTGTTTTCACATCTTTGATGCACCTGACAAACTGAATTGCCTGTGATTTTTCTGTCTCCCTGCTAGGCCCACAGGAGCTTTGTCTCAGTTCCTTTCTTCTCAGCTCCTCCAGCTCGTGAGCTACGCCGTGACCCTCTTGCCCAGCTCATCTTTTCATCGTGCAGTGAATTTAGAATCTACGCTACAAATGCTGGGATAAGACAAAACCTATTTACTGTAAACATGTGGCCACCCAGCATTTCAGTCCAGCCGGGGACGATTACAACTCCAAGCCAAAGGTGTTGTGTATCTCTTAACTGCTGTGTGGAAAGGATCCTCCTCAAGCCTAATGATTCTGTGGCTGTTGCAGACGTCCACATGGGCCTTGCTGTCTCCAGAAGAGACAGAAAGTGACTCTGGGAAGGCAGAGTGTGGAATTTGACACTGCCGTGTAATTGTGGGAAAAGAGGCCGTATGCATTATTTATGAGCAGAAGGCTGGGCTTGATGTTAACAAGTGAGAAGAAAGTGGCTTCAAAACCCTCGCTTTCTGCTCTTCCCTCTACGAAAGGCTTCTGTTTTAAATTGCTTGCATTTTAGAGCAGGAGGGAGACAGAGCTGTTATTTATACCGTGCCTCATTTCGTGTGCGTGGTGTTGTACAAGATTGAGGGAGAGGCAAGGGTTGCTCTGAGCAGCGCGCTCTGTTCGCTCCGGCTGCGGCAAGGATGTGTCACGCGTGCTGCCCTCTAACTAGCTAATCCCAATCACCTCCGGGCAAAAGATTTCACTGCGAGACAGAAGCCAGCAGAACTGCTACCAATTTGGCATTTCCACCGAGCAGGGATAATTTTAAAGAGCTGAGGAATTTTCTCTGAATCACTCTATCCACTAGATGCCTTGGCCGTGCCCTCTCGTTTTCCTGCTTTGGGGTTGCATGAGCTGATCCTGTGGCTTTTGTCCTCTTAAGGGTCCCCCACCAGCGGGGTCTGTCCTGCCTGGTGCTGGAACTGGCATGAGCATTCTTGCTCTGGTTGCTGCAAAGTCTCACTGCAAAGTCTGTGCTGGGGTTTTAGGTTTTAGCTGGTTTTGGATGATTTTTCTAGAGAATTCAGGCCCGGCTGGCTAATGTAAAGTTTTACTTTTAATGATGGCAGCGTGTGGTTATTGCCAACAAGAACTAGTAGGTTCCAAAGAGCACGGGATGCTGAGCCGCCGCTCTTCGTTGGGAAACACAACGTGGGCTGAGGCAGGGCAAGTCCCTCCCCGTGGAGAGATCACCTTCGTTACTGAGCAAATGCTGCAGTTAGTGTCTGCGTGGCAGCCACACCTCAGAGGCCCCAAGCACAGCTTGACCTCTCACTGGACCTCTCTGCAGATAAGCGTGTCCATTAAAGACCCCACCAAAGGGACAAGGGCTCTTCCTCCCACTCCCCCCAGCACAGGGAAATGATGCCTGTTGCTAGTGGCTGCGAACTGTAGCCCTGCTTGGATTGGAGTCTGTGGTCAGCTTGTTTAGATTGTAAATCTGGCACCCAGCACGAATCCACCAGCTTCCATTTGCAGAATTTTTATCCTGTTATCTTCTGCGAGTGCCCAAAGGTAAAAAAACCCACCCCAAACTCAAACCACTTTCTTCTCTTTGTAAAGTTCACTGACTTCTCCTGTCCCCATTTCTGCCTTACAGCTGTTTGTCCTTCCTGTGGCATAAAATCCAGGCGCTTTTTAGCTTCCTGGTGTGATCCCAAGCAGCCAGTACTTGGTTTCTGGGAAGCAAATTAGCCCAGTGGGGTAAGACGAGAATAACCAGGCCTCTGTAAAAGGCAGGAAGCAAAAAGCGAGCACCACTGCACTGGAACTGATGGGGGGAAAAGTGCTCTGTTCTTTGCTTTCTAACACTGGCTCATTGATTCCTCTCTTGGTTCAATCAGCAGTTACTCCTTCTCCTTAATCCAGGTTTGTAACTGCTTAGTGGAGTAGGTTCTCAACAGAAATACCCTGGAGAAATCACAACAATGGAGTTGGGGAGGAAGCTGATGAGCACTGGGATCTTACCTCTGGCCTGGAACAAATGTCTTTGAGCAGGGCATTGCTGCTTCTAATACTTGAAAGTCACTTTGCCTTCAGGTTTGTGGCTGCGCAGCTTGTGTGCACGTCCAGAGGGACCGGGAGCCACGTACCTCAGCGGTGGAAACAGGAGAGCTGTGAATTTTCCTCTGTCCCCAAGCTAATTACAGTGAAGAAGCTAATGGCAGGAAGGACTAAGGATGATTTTTGTAAAGGTGGGATTGGAATAGGAGAGCCTGGAGGTGAGGCATAGCAATGGGGGAGGGAGGCAGCCCGAGCGGGGACTAGTGAGTCATGCATCCTCCAGCAAGAAGCACTGACTCACTGGGAAGATGATCACACCACTCCTCCCTTTCTGCTAAGACTGAGGAATAGTCAACTGATGCTCAACTGCGCTCTGCAAGCTCCCCAGACAGAGAGCGAGATGTGGAAGGGAACAAGCTGGAGACCATGGAAAACTGAGTTGAGAGACAAAGACGAATGTGAGCTCCTACAGCCGGGCTATGACCCCAGTCTCCGATCCCTGTTCATGTTCCCTCTGCCGCAGGGTCAGGGCTCAGGTGCTCTGAGTGCTGCTGCTCCCAGCGAGGCACACGAACTCCGTGGAGCCAGGCTTCCCAACATCGCACCCACCTCCACGGTGGATTAAAGTGAAGTACAATCAATGAGGATGTAGTTCCGATGTTTGTTTTCTCCTGTCCAGCTCATAATGCTTAACAGATAAGGAGAGTCATCACTTAATCCGCAGTATCTGCAGATTTCTGAAAGAAAATAGATCTTTTTGTTACGTATGTACACAGGAGAGTAATTCTGCGTGGCTGAGGAAAGGGACCCAGAGGGCCACGTGGCTTCTTCCTCCTCTGAGAAAGGAGGGAAGAAAACGTCTAAAAAGAATCCCAAATGACCCTAAAAGCTGATTTGCACTCGGAGAGTTACAGCCTGAAAGAGCTAATGCACAAAGTGGTGGTCTAATTATTTTCAAAGCGGCGAATGACTCTGAGTGTGTTTGTGCAGTGAGGGTTGAGGGCAGGGGCTGGAACTGCAGGGTACAGCCGGTCCCTGACTCTAGGATCAGAAAATGGGATGGCAATTGCACGTCAGTGCTGCAATTTTCTTTCGCTTTACAAGTTTTATGTCGGTAATGTGAAGTAATTAATGAACCAGAGCGGCGCTGCAGAGGGGGGAATAATTTTAATGCTCTTTTTAAAGACACTACTAAATCAATGGGGCAGTTTAAAAAGGAATGATAGCCTGGAGATTAGGAAACTCAATACCAGAAATTAGGCAGGGTTTGGCGAGTGATCGGATCGCAAGGAGGCAGGTACTTCGTGATCTGCTGCGTGGACATTTGTATGTTTGGCATAGGCAGAACTTACTGACCCTTAGGGGTAGCTACTCAGACTCTGCAATCTTGGTCAGAAGTGAAGATCCCCAGAAGCTGGAAGAGGCACTGAGAGGTGGTAGGGCACAAGCTACGCTCCTGCTTTCCACTGTGCAGGAGCAGTATTTTTCCACTCCTGTCACAGGTCTTCTGACTACCAGCTACATAAGTGATGTCTACATGGTCTTTTGAAGGCAGATATGAGCTTACTCTGGCCGCTGTCCAACAGAACCAGAAGCCATGTAGCCGCAGCTAATGTGCTACATGCCCAAATTACTGTGGCCTGCTGAGAGACAGGATATTAGCTTGGGCTTAGGGCTCTGGCCAGCTCAGACCGTGGGTAAAGCAAGTTTTCATCTGCACGCAGGAAAGCATGTAGACAAGGACAGCCAACTTGCATAGGATTTGGAAAGCCGTTTTTATTATCTGTCAGGGCAGGGTAGCTGACCCTACGAAGATCAGGCAGACACAACTTACTGTGCATCCTGCCCCAAGCACAAAGAGCAGCACCACATGGTTGGCCTCAGAGCCAGCCAGCTTCTCAGTGGCCAAAGAAAACTGCCTTGTGGGCTTGATCCAAATTCTGTGGGCCTCCAGTTGGCGATCCCTGTTGCAGGCATACCCAGAGTTTGTCTTCTGTTTCTGCTGGCAGTGACTCGTCGTAGGCAGGGAGGGTTTGAACTCGCTCTTCACTGACTGAATTTCTGCAGGGGCTGTATAACATAACACCTGGAATCTACATGGAGTTCTGAGCTGTGAAGGAGTACACGCACATACCGTGGGTTTGTGCAGTCCAACTCTTGAACTAAGAAGTAAGGCTGTCTCTGGTTTGGATGGGTAACTTTGCTGGTTTTTTATTTCCTAATTTTTTAATTATTTTTATTGTCTTGATTTTGAAGACTGCTTCACCTAAGAAATGTCACCACGTATTGTTGTTTAATGTTAATGGAAGCAGCACCGTGGGCGTGTGTACATGGATGTGCATATGTACATATGTGCAAGAAAGCAGTTACCTTTATATGTGAGTACATACACTAAATTCAGTCTTGCACATGATACATAAGATATTGAGGATCCACGGCAAAAACTAAGAATATAATATACCGTGTATTAGGCAGTATCGTGGTGCAGTGAATCAGGGACCTTTTTTACCTTTCACTCAAAACATGTAGCTCCCTTCTCCTGCCCTTATGTTCCCTCGTCTGCAACACTTTCTGGGACATTAAAGCATTTTAACAGCAGGAATTTGAGCAACTGTCTCGATTAGTGAGGGTAGAACTACAGTTTGAACTGGAAGAAGCTTTACTTAAAACAGACCCATCAGGTGAAATCCTGGCCCTGTTAGGGTCAGCGGCACAGCTCTCACCTCCATGGCATCAGGATTTTCCTCGTACCTCGGAACACTTGCCTTTTCTGAATTTGAGGCATTAGTCCTATAATGGAATAGATAAGCTAAAAATAGAAAATGGTCTGACCTAAAATAGTTTGACATCCATATCATAGCGCTTATTGTCTGAGAATACATCTCAATGGCACGTTGGTTAATCCTGAACTGAGGAAAATGTGATTCGTTGGAGAGAACTGGGATTGTACCAATAATTCAGTACCAGACGCTACATGGCCATCGCCTCAGTGTGCAATAGTTCCAGTAAAACTTTATCTGCAAGCTGTCAACTTCATCTGCCATTTTCACAGCAACTTTGGTTCTCTTCTTGAGTGGCCGGGATGAAACGTTCCAATCCACTTCAAGTGGGTTATCGGCTACTTTACTGAAACAACTTTTTCCTCTGGCTTTTACGGAAAACAAAACAGTCACATCAAGTCAGGTTGCTGTGAGCAGCTTTTAAGAGAGATGTCGGTTGCACTTAGCACACAGCTGGGGCTAAAGTGAAGCCGTGGAAGTGCCTGAGCTATTCAGCTGGAAATTACATCTTGTGCAGGAACCTAAATGTCAAGTTCCCCAGTTCCCTTCACAGCCAGAACTCCGACAACTCCCCTTTTCCCATGGCTCTTCTTCACTTTCCTACAGATGTAACCGTGCTTTCCTTCAGATACGATAAATCATAGATGGGAATGCCACAATCTCCAGCAAGGCGAGCTGTCACCCAGGACTTCAGATGACGCTTAGCCACATTAACGAGTAAACAGAGCCCACAGGAAAGATGCCTTTTGAAATGCACTGTTTGTGTCAGCAGTGCTAAAACTAACGAGCCAAAACAATGAGGGGAAAAAAGGGGACTCATCAGATGCACCTAAAGCTATAGGCTATAAAGTCAGATCGGTCGAGAAAAGCTCAAGTACGAGCAAATTTTTGGGACAGTACATAAATTAGAGTTTGCAGAAAGACTTATTCCCAGCCTTGCGATGAGAGGAAAGCATTAAAAGAAAGACTAAATGTAACCATGTGAAGAGAAGGGGGCAGGAGTGAATGTGTTTCTTATTTTGGAACCTTCTCATGGCAAACAAGCAAGACTCGAGCCAAAATCTTCAGGACACAGAAGGAAGTTGGAACCGTTACACTGCCGCATGGCTCCCGAGCAAGCTGGCGTGAAGAAAGGGATCAGCTATACATTGTTTAGAAGGAGCCACACAGAGCATGCAGTATAACATGCATCCCCAGGGCATTTGGAGGCAGTGACTATCAACAGTCAATGGAACCGGTCCAAATTTACAGCCGTGTAACAATGAGAATTTCACTCTTGACGATGGAGGAACAAAAATGTGCACCAGAAAAAAAAAAAAGGAACTGGTGGTAGGGTATGGAAATGGTGCTGGGGAAATGGCTTTGCTTTACTCGCTGTTGCTAGTTCCCTCAATTCTGACTGACTCTAAAACTAGTTCCTCTGCCATTGAACCACTCCTTAAATAATAATCCTCTGAAGGAATCTTTCAGATCACTAACGTGATGAGAGGCAAACAGCTACACTTCTTACACTCGCGGTTACTTCACGTTGATCCAAACAGAAGTGCTTGGTCTTGAATTAACAATAGCTGTGGTTTAGGTTTTCTTCCTCCAGTGATCCCCCAATTACGCTTGCGTGCATAATTTGGTACTAGAGGCAGAATAAACATCAACTGTAATAGCTGAAATGCTAAGGTTAATATTAAGGCTAAGTACAGAGCATTTATTTTCTTCTGAAGAAAGCATGTATACTCTGGTTGAGGGGGGAAGATGAAACCCATGTCTGTGAGAGCAATGGCTTAGTTCTGCATGATAAAATAAATAACTTCGATTAACTTCAAGCTCCAGTACCTCAGCTGTTTGTTGTCGCAGAGCAGCAGCTTGGCTGATGGGCAGCTCTGGTGGAGCCGACATGTGTTAGCTGAAATTGCTCAATTTACATGGAGTACTTCAATCTGCTGTTTTAGAAGTTTCTGTCGCACATAGGCGAGCATTTCAGCTTTTGAATAAATGGAGGACTTGTGAGGGTCATTAAAGAAATTGCTAAAGCTTCTGCAACTGCTACGGGCCAGATTGCTGACTGAGATGCATAGCATGCACGTGTCACTGCAGATACTTCCCAGATAATGGTGCTGATTGAGATTTTAATCTGGACAAAGTGCTGGAGGCAACTTTCTTTCCAACACTCAATTATCCTGATAATAATATGCTTAATTTTTGTTCAGTTTTCTTTTTTCTGCGTTCAAAATGTGTGGTCTGCTGCAACTGTGCAGTGTGTGTACAGTGCTTTTTGGAGCGAGGAGGGGAGGAAAAAAGCCGAACCCTGTGAAGAAAATTCATGCAAAGGGCACTTACAGCACAAGTCCCAGAGCGTGGTGGACAATGTATTTTTACTGTGGATGGATGAGCCAAGTACACGCCATGAGAAAGAGCTGCATTTCTTCCCATAGGCTGCAGGCTGACTCTTCACTGGTTCTCAGCAGCCACACAGGAATAAATTTGTAGCAGAGCCTGCTGCTAGGACTATGCAGCATTATGTCGTAGGGGCAAAACTATCATTTTATTGTGCATATGCATCTTGTATCCTCCCTAGTGGGCTGCTGATCCATAACAGAGTCTTCTAAAATCTCACACAACACAAAGAATTCAGACTAGTTTCCCACGGACGTTCTCCATAAAAGAATTTCTTAGGAGAGATAACTCAGCCAGGAAATGGGAACTCGGGGACCAAATTCCTTCATTCAAGTCAATCTCCCATTGGTAAAGGATTAAAAAAATTGTCCCTATACGACTAATCCCAACTCTGCTTCCCTAATTTCAACAGCAGTTGCTAGAGATGAAGGGTGAAGCCATTTGAGAAAATCAAGCTTTATTTGCTTTTTATTCATTAGGGTTTGTTCTGCTAGATTGAATTACTAATAACACTTCATTTATTAAAATTTACGAAACCTAGATTGCTTTTCAGTATCTTTATTATCTTCTGAACCTTAATACTTTCCATCAAGCTGAAGGAATGAAAACAAACTCAGCTGTTTCATGTTTGTTCACAAGTGACTTTGACCGGGATCATGTCAGCATTGTCACATCCTCGTAATTAAATGATGGCAGAGTGCACGTTGCTGAGACCACGCGCAGTACCCGCTCTTACCTCCAGCAGTTTTCAGCTGAAAATGATAGAGGCTCTCACATCTGCCAGGAGAGCCAGAGAAGGTATTGCTGCTTTCACAGCCACCTCTCTCCCTCTCTCTTAGCAGAGAGGGAGCTGTGAATTCGGCTCCGTTTCTTTGTTTATGTCTAATTGTATTTATTGCTTGATGTGTATGCATATGCCCCAGGCAACGCACGTAAGATTTTTGGCTTTTTACGGCTAGTTGAAAGTCTTTCCATTTACGTTAGATTAAGCCGTGTTGGATTTAGTTAAGCTAGTGCTGGGTAGCCACTTCTATTCAGGACTAAGAGCCATTTGTGTCAATTTACCTTAAATCCAGTCCTAATTGACTTGCACTGAACTGAACTAACACCTGATTTATACCCTCAATTATCCCATTTTAACCAACAGCTCAGTGCTGTCCAGTTCCAGCAACTTAACGAGTTGCCGCACATCAGTCGAGGCACGGTAACTGCGGAGTGCTTTTCTTTAGCCTGCAGCGAACGTGAGGTTCAGTGTGTCAGCTTAACCGCAGGGCCAAGAAAAGGAGAAGTCTAAACTGGTTTCTTCCATCTGAGATGGCCACAGGCGCGGAGCAAACACACATGGTCAATTACTGTGGCTCGGATGATGCATGGGAAGTTGTCAAGCATGTCAGGACCCGAATGAGATCACTCATTCATGTATTCTGACCCTGAAAGGATAATTTTAAACTGGTGTTACATAAACCAGTGTAACTGCCGAGATGGACACAGGGGCAAATAAGCGTGGGGATAACAGGTCCTTATGTGTCAGCTTTTTCCATGTGCATCCCTGCGAGCAATGCTGGGTGATGTGAGGGAGCCTCGTCCTCTCATTCCCAGGGGGAAGGTATAGCTAAGGTATGGCAGATTCTGAGCCTGGTTTCCATTGTAGTAATGGCTCAAACCTAGTTTAGAACAGTTCAGCTTGGCTGAAGTGTAATAAACCTGATTTAAATCACTTCTACACCAGTTGAACTCTACCTATTGTGTATTTTACTCTGCTTAGGTGGTGCAGTTTTGCAAGGCACGTCTTTGAATTAAAAAGAGACTTTCTGTTGAGTTTATAGAGTAGTATTTTACTGAGAAGTTTGAAGACTCCTCATTTTAGAGATGAACTTGCATCTTTCTTAAGAACCATTGAAAAAACAAACCCCAAGGCAAAGAATAAAAGAAACCCAAACTTTCAGCTCTCCACCCAGATCACCCTAGTTTTCTTACTCCACCCTGTGGGAGACCTCAGAAGAAATTCATATCTGTCTGACGAGGAATACAACAGGATTTGCTGAAGTACAATTAAAAATACCAAGGTCCAAAGGCAGGGTGAGTTTGGCCTTTCAAACTATGCCGGGGGCCAATGAAACACAGGATCAAACACCAAAACTTTGGAGGCTTTTCCTTTTATTCAGGACCTCGAACTCAATCTCAGTTAATCTTTCTCTACTTCTACGTAACGAAAGACATTTTTGATTAAGTGATGTGAGATCGCGTGGATTGATTCGACACATGGCTGCAGGACCAGGCGTTATTATCTTGGCTAACGTGGACACATTTTGAACGCTGCTTCTCACTGCTATCAGCCACCGCCACCTCTGCAGTAATGTGACAGCAAGAGAAAAAGGATGGGAAGGCGATAAAGTTTGCCCACGCAAGGAGAGAAGAACTTTCTGTCCAAAGCCAGCTGGCTTGGTTTGGAAATGAAATGGCATTTTAGCACGAGGTGACCTGTTTACATGTGTACGAGCGCTCTGTTGCAAAACACTCATCCTAGATGCAACAGCGGGGTCTGCAAAGGAGCTTATCATCAAGTAACCATCAGAAACAGGTGAGCTGTCTCGGTGCCAGTTTGTCTTGAAACTGTTTGACAGATAAGAAACCATCCGCAGAGATTGCAGCAAATGTGCTGCCGCACTTCATGGTTAGAACCGAGCATATTTTTAGTAAAGGGTTGAGAAAGTATGTAATAATCCTAAATCAGAGCCAAGAAAACCACAAACCCCTTCGCAAACGCCTGTTCAGATACAGAACTCAGAAATGCACACCAGTTGATCCACATTAACGCTCCGGTTAAATTTGCAAGGCTCATCTTCCAAACTAAAGCAAATCTCCAACAGGGGATCAATGATATTTGAGCCTTCACCTTTCAGGACCAGAGGGAGCAGGGAAGCTGATGTCAGTTATTTATCCTGCAGGGTACAGACCAATCAACCTACATGTACCCCCAAAGAACTCAAGGGGAAATAGCAGCCAGGACACATTTCTACTGAGGAGTCTGGACACTATTATAAAAGACCCAAAACGCACCTTGTAAACTGCCCAAGTTTAAGAATTAAACTTTATTTTGTAAGTTAACTGCTTAAAAAGTTTCTTTGTTCTGCCTTGTGCAGTATAACAGATCAGGCAGAGCCATTCTGGGCTCTGTATATGAAGTTTACAGGATCAGGGCAATAAAATAGGCCTCTTCCTATGTGCAGTTTGGACCGTGGAGTTTACAGTGAAACAAATAATGCAGGAGAAATACCACTTCCAAGTTACATTGTAAGAGCAGCAGGAGCTGATTGCAGTGGGAGCTGAGGGTGCTCCGCACAAGTCAGGACCAACTTCTTTGGCTTTGAAGAGTTCCGTGAGTCTTATGTCACTTGAAGAGGCCCCATCAACTTCAAATCTACTTTAAAAAGTAGTTCAAAGACTTTGCAGGTATTATGGTCTCCTACATCTATTTCTGTCCCTTTTGTTTCCTAACAGCATGGGATAGTGACCACGCATGCTGCTGTCAAATATAGAAATTAAACTTACAGAAAAAAGGAGACGTTTTGTCTTTAATCTCTTGGAAAGTCTTCCAGACTAAAGCCTAGTTCTTAAATTGATAATATCCCTTTAAGAATTTATTTGCCAGGTAATGTTAGAAGAAAAAAGACTTTAAGGTCAGTTTGAACATTAAAAAGACCCTCTTTTAAATCAATTTCAAATCTGTATTAGAGATGATGGCAAGCAGGGTTTGAACAGGTCTCCAGATACATTCTACAGCTTAACAGTGCAAGTAACTGTAAAATCCTTTCAAATGATGTCTGGCTTTTCAGAAAATGGGCAAGATCCATACTAAGAAATACAAAATAAATAATACAAATAGTTTAGATGTTGCTATATACGAGAGCCATAATACGTATAAAGCTACAAAATTATTAACAGATGAAAGGCAGCAGTTTCGGAATAATATAGTAAATGTGATTGTTTTCTAGAGGTGTGAAATGATACAATGCCATCAGAAAAGGACATTTTAATAACAAAAATATTGAAAGTAATTCTTTTTCTTTAGATCTGCTAAGCGATCTGTGTGTTCTCTATAAGATCTCAAACTATACACTGCATATGTACACTTTGCTCTCTCTAAATATACATGTGCACGACACATTTCTAAGAGCAGTAAATGAGTGCTGGGGAAATACAGAAACAATGAAGTTCCTAAGAGAGGCTTATTTTTTTCCGAGTTATTAAAAGAAGGTGGCAAGCATTCACGAGGATATGAAAATTTAAAGCCGTCTGCAGGAAACTCTGAAAAACCTCTGGTTAAAGCTGCTGCCAAAAAATCTCAGCTATGTTATGTCAGAATGTTTAATTGCAAGCTGTGATTTTAATGAATGGAAAGATAGGGCGAAAGCAGGAAGTTTCTGAAGCAACATCGAGCAACCATGAAAATAAAACGCCAAAGGTTGTCATCTTGGATGCTGTTGGGAGCAGGAATTTCCATCCCCGCTCCGACTCCTTTTCCTACCGTGCCGAATTTGCCAGCTGTCCGGCTGAGGAGAGGCGAGCTGTGCTGGAGATCAGCTCCTGGGCTCAAGGCAGCACTTGCTACATCTACGTGAAGAAGTCGGCTCCTTGGCGTTTGTCATTAGGGGTGTTTACAGAAACGCAGCTTAGGAATAAGGGGAGGAAAGGCAAATGTCAGAGCGCATTAAATAACATATTTTCTTTACTTTCCAAGAAGCTCGCTCGCAGCGTGATGTTACTATTTATATCGGAGCTCTTAAACCCAGCTGTTGGTTCATGTTAACGTGCAGAACGGTGAGAAAATCTCAGAAGAAGAGCGCGAATCCTGGCGAGACTCGTGTTCTGGTGTCGTGAGGACCTATAACACACCTCCGGTTTTGCGGAGGTATGGATTGGGCACGCAACACAAATATTGCCTGCATTGATCCTCTGGTATTAGAAGGCTGAGAGCAAAGCAAACCAAAAAAAGCCAAAAGCTGCAACAGGCGACTTCAGCTCACTGAGCTCGAACCCCTGGCCGGAAAAGTTTGAAAGAGAACTTTTACCTGTAACTCAAAACTAGCAAATATACTGTACGCCCACATTACAGCATTCTTAGACAAGCTGTGTCTGATCTAATCTTATGTACCTTGGCCACAAGTTTTGGAAAAACAAATATTCCCAAGGCAATCAGATTACTGAATGTACCGTATAACGATGTGGAAAGATCAGCGGTTAAAAGAGGGCAGTTTATGAAATGGATTGAGTGAGTTTAATTCGGGCATTGTCAGGCAATTTGGGCTTCACTAAAATAAGGAAATCTTTACTTGATTGTATCTGGCTTTAGCGGAACACCAAGAGCCAAAGAGGAGCGAAATGGCAATACTCCCGACCACAGGCAGCGAGGGCAGGGGAGTTTGTTCAACGCCAGCTTTGCGAGAGAGAAAGTCTGTGTCTGTACTGACGTGGTCATTACGGGGTTAACAGGGTTCCCCAAAGCCTTAATGGAAAGAAACCGTGATCTGCTCCTCTCTGATTTCCTGCTCCCTAGGTGGGAGTCCCCCCTGCCCCTATTCTTTGTTTGGAGCAAGTTCCCATCCTGAAAGGCTGCCAGCACAATTTGGTTTTGTTGCAATAAGGAGCCCTTCACAAAATCTTCATTCATAGAGAATTTCCACCATTGTAAGCGAAACAATGTTAGGAATTACTCCTGGCCCGCCATTTGGAGAAACCTTGCTCTTAAAAGCTCGTTCTTAGACCCTCCTTCCCCATGAAGGGTAACTCAATTGTTTGGCAAATATGCAAAAGCTGCATAACATCCCCTACTTCTCTTATCTGTAATTTTAAAAGTCCTGCATTTTGTTTTGGTATCAAATTCATTTTTAGATGCATGAAACTTAAGATTTTGTTTTTCGTTTGTTTCTTCTCCAGGGCTCAAGATGAAAAAGCTGATTTCTGGAATATAAGGAACATTTGAAAGGAGGCCTGAGAAACAAGCCAGGGAAACATCTCTGGAGTGTTTTGTAAGAAGGTCCTAAAATGTAAGTCAATAGTTAGTGGAGGTATGATTTTGGTGATAGTGCCTCCAAAATACCTTGAAGGGGTGGGTGGAATTGTGCTGGAATAGAGAAGCAAGGGAAAGCTTTATTGCCATAACAACTGCTGGGTGATCGCTCTGCTCAGCTCTGAGGCTATTTAGTTAAAACAAAGAATACTGATGTCTTTTTTTCCCCCTATATTCCTCTCTATTCGCTATTTCTCTGGGTTTCTTTCTCCTTGGGGATCCCGGCAATTACACTGCCTGCTATTTGGCCAAAGGAGGAGATTTCAGGTGCTTCTTTTTAGTCTCTGGGCCGTCCGTAAGATGGGTGGAAATGTGTTGAGCAGTTGTTGTATCTCACGAGCGATCCTAGCAGATGCTCGTGGTAATTTTTCGCTTGTCATATTGACACTCAAGCGTGATGTTCTCTGGGGCTTTGTTACGTTGCTGCTTCTACAGTTTTATAAAGATAATTTTCTTTTTTTCTTTCTCTGCAGCGTGGATTTTTCTTCATCACCTACAGCTCTGCATCCTTTGGATTATCCAGGTGCGCTTCGCCTTTGCAGTTCTCCTGGAAATTAAACCAAAGGCAGCAGGTGGCCATCAAGTCCTGTAGTGATTTTAACCATTTCGATACATAAATTCTTCTGGGATTTCATTTCCGTCACCCTAAGGGGTGATATTTTTCACTTATGCTCTTTTGACACGTGAGAACATCCGCCACCTCCCCACCCGCCACCCATTCTTTTCCAGTAGCTGTCCCGAGAGGGGCCACAGAAGCAGATGCAGCAGCACGTGGTGGGGTGTGGAAAACAACATCTGTAATTTCAATTGGACGCCGCATCTTGTACTTCCTTTCCTCAATTGTTACGTGGGGCAGTGTTTCAGGTGAGGCAGGAATGCACTTCAGTGAGAAAGACGCCGCTCTACCCCCTAACTATTGTTTGCAAGGCACGTATAGAATCGCTAGAGCAACACACATGATGCTTATTCTCGTAGTGCCACTGAAAAGGACTGATTAGAACCAATTATTTATCTTTTTGGCTTCCTGCTCTATTTTCACCAGTTTAATATGCCACCTAATATTAGTATTTGCCAGAGTAATGCAATTACATACTGAAAATAATTAATGAGTATATCCAGAAGCCCTTGCTCAGGCCTTGCTTTGGCATCTTACCCAGGTTCCCACTGACTTTTGTAACTTAAATCAAGAATTCTGGATTTCATCTAGCGTTTTTCCAGCGTATTTCACTCATGAGAGGGTTTCATGGTATTAATCACTACATTCTAGTAATAGACCTTGCAGATGTTACGGATGATAGGTGTGGTGAGGAAGAAGAGAATAAACCATATTCATACAAAAATCAATGACGTTTGGACAGTTCATGTTGAGAAAACTGTATGTATTTACATCTCTGACTCTTATGTTGGTAACAATCAGCTTGGAAATATGATAGTGGATGGTAATTATCTGTATTTTGTTATTTCTTTGTCTTTCACACCTCTTACTAGCTTTTTCCTAGACCCACAGTAAGAGCACGCTCTTGCACTTCTGCTTTGAACGAAAGGCGGGTGTTTCAGAAGTTGTTCCAACTTTCAAGAAGTTGAAACCGTATATTTAAATCCCAAGCAAACTGCCCCTTATAAATCCTGAACTTCAGAATGTCAGCAAACTGTGGATTGCAGCTTCCATTTGAGGTGTCTGGAAACAGACAACAGAAATTTACATTTTTGGGGAATGATCTTGGAGGATCTACCTTGTTCCTTCCGACCGTTATGACACCGTAAACTGGGTGTTTGTCATCGTTCCTTGCATCCTGTTTTCTAACCATTTGTGGAGCTACTTTTTTGTACTCAGTTAATGATAACAGTCTTCCAAATATAAAGAACGCCCTTTGCTATGTTTTCCAGAGAAATCACCTTCGATCCGTGCCTCCTGAAGCAGAGATGTGCACTCTGCATCAGTGATTTTAGTGCTTTGAAATGGCTCCCACCGCTTCACTCCGAGGCTGCGGGTATCTCGCAGGATAAATCTGGAGAAGCTGCAGAGCGCCGATGATTTTTGGCAAGTAACTTTTCATCATCAAAATTTTATTTTTGGGTCATTCTTCAGCTGCTGCCTTCTGTGAAGGAGAAAGATGCCAATTTTATGTCTTTTTATTATGTATTCCCGAGTAGTCTTTTTCTACTTTGAGCAAAAATTAATGGGAACTCTTGACAGAGGCAACGTGGAGATGGATGGACTGAGGAACCAAGGTGGACTGTCACCTCCGCCTGGAAGTGAAGGCAGTGCTCGTGTCCTCATAAAACACTGATTTTCACACTGGAAAAATATTAATAATAAAAAAATATGTGCAGTAGCGAGGTGGGGGAGGTTCCTGTGAGGGTGACAGAGGCAGCTGGGCTGTTTGTGTGTGGGAACTGCTGTTGGTATCAGGTCTTGCAAGAGGGGTGAGGGGCTAATTACTGAGGGGCCTGGAGAATAAATCTTATGAAGAATGATTGAAAGAGCTGGGTCTGTTTAGTTTGAGGACGAGGAGGCTGAGGGGAGATCTCATCGCTCTCTCCAGCTCCCTGAAGGGACAGTGCAGAGAGGTTGGTGCTGGTCTCTTCTCACAGGTAATTAGCCATAGAACAAGGGGGAACGGTTCCAAACTACAACAGGGGAGGGTTAGGCTGGGTGTTATGAAAAAACTCCTTACAGCAAGAGCAGTCAGCTCCTGGAATGGGCTGCCCAGGGAGGGGATTGAATCAGCACCACTGGACGTGTTTGAAGGGCGTTTAGATGTGGTGTTGGGGGATCTGGTTTAGGGGTGACCTTTGCAGAGCAGGGTTGAGGGTTGGACTCGATCATCTCGAGGGTCTTTTCCAACCTCAAAGATTCTACGATTCTATGAGCCGTGTGTTAATGAACTCAAGGACACGGCTCCGGAGCTGGCTGGAGAGCTGGGAAGCAGCTCAGCAAGGGGGTACGCGTATCTCTGGGTGTGTTTATCCCTCGGGTTCCTCCTCCCGAGGGCAGCGCGGCCCTGACATGGCGGGGGCACAAGGGGCAGGGGGGGACGGAGGCCGCGGGGTGTGCCCGGAGCCTTGGCCCGCCCGCAGGCGCCGTGGCAGCCTCTGGGCACGGTCACACCGGGGCTCGGCCCGGCCCGGCCCTCTCTGGACGCCGTTCGGGGCGGGCCCGGCCGCGGCCG
>WEIS01012918.1:0-12267 GCA_013389965.1 Todus mexicanus
TTGCCCAGAGAAGTTATGGGTGCCCCCTGCCTGGATGTATTCCTGGAAGTTAACTAAGGTACCTTTCTCGCTCTCTTTTTTTCCATGTAACTTTTCCCTGCTCTTATCTATTTCATGCCTTTCTTCCCACCACTCACTCACTTGCACAAAATTTATCCCACACCAGTTAGAAGCTACTCACCATATTCCTGGGACAAGTTTTCTTCCTTAGAGGACTTGTCATATGAGAAGACAGTACCTCCAGAGCAGAAGAAACCCCCTTCCTTATTTTCCACTTCCACAACCAGGATGGTGTTTTGATTTTCTATCGGTTGGTGACAGCTGATGAGAAAATGCTCAAAGGAAAAAAGAAACACCTTGTCAGCATGTCAAACACCCAAGGAGAATTTGAGAGCCAGAAGGCAGATTGCTGCCTTTGGCCCCTGAAGGAAGATAGGGTTCAGTGTTCAGGGTGTCGTGGAGCGTGTCTGATGCTTTCAGCGACCTGCTCGTAGGACTCTCCGTGGACTTAAGCATCTGTCTGAAGCTTTGCACTTCTCCCAATTGTTAAAGGTCAGCCTACAGGACTGGCTTGTAGATAAAATACAGTGAGGAATCCTACAGTTCTAAATGTGTACAAGGTTGTTCCTGTGTCATACAACACAGCTACAGAAAGCTGTAGCTTGGCTCTCAACTGGGATTCAGGCACTTTCAGTGAAATCAAGAGCATAAAAGTACCAAGGTGATACTTTGCCTCTCAACAGTTATATATACGTATCAGCATACATTAATAGTAGTTTTTACAACTTAATCAAATGCTTGTTAATGAAAGCATAATCAGATGCAAATACTGTACAAAAAAAGTGATGGTTTCTGCAAAAAATGTGTGGAAAATCAGTGTCTTTCTATTGAGTGAATGCTTTTCTGTTTGTCTCTCGTCTTTTGGAAGTGTAGCGTGTCAGCAAGCTCCTTGGGCAGTCCAGTGCTGAGTTCAAGCCACGAGGTATTCCCTTGCCGCGGGGATTTCTTTGCCTGTAGACAGCGTGTCGGAGTGTATGTATGACAGCTGTTTCTAGGTTTGGACAAAATACAGTTTAACCCTGCAGACCAGATCACATACGGGTCAAACTAACTGTTGCTGAAATGTGTGGTGGCAGCACCGTTGCGTACCACGGGAAACTTTTCGGTCAGTGTGAAGCGTGTTTCAGTAACACGTGGATGCTTTGGCTTTTGTAATTCAGTTTCACAGCAGAGTGACCGATAGAGTGCAATATAAATAGGGCCTTGAAAAACTGAGCTGAAAATGTGTGACAATCAGTTGGTTTTATCTGTGTTTCATTTATTACTCTGAAACACTTTTTTATGACTCGTCCCCACTAGAGAATAACAGCAGTGCTGGGGATGGCTTTGCCTCTTGGAGGCCAAATCAGTGATGTGAGTGTCAGTCTTTAGAGAAGGATGGTGCTCAGCCAGAGTAGCTGCTTTATCCAGAAGAAGCTAACATGAGGCTTATCCTAAGCATGGGCACCTCGATCTGTTGCTGAAGACGCTGCAGCTATTGAGCTGCTGCAGCGGCAGAAGCAAGGAGGAAGGAGTGCCTCGCTTTACAGACGTAGCAGGGAAGCAGCTTGGCCATTTGCTGATGAGTGCCTACATCAGAAATAGACACCCCAACCTCTCCACCCTTTTACAGTCAGCGGAGAGGAATAGATGTTTTTAGGGCACGATTCATCCTATCGTAGCGCATGAGACTAAAACTGGGCAGGGAAGTTGTGCCCTAGAAATAGCCATTTCTCTCTGTTGGCTCTGAAGGAAACCTGTGGCTCCTAGCTCAAGTTCAAGTGCCTGCACCACAGCCGTCTGAAGTTAGGTGAGATGAACTTCACCCTTAGTATCTACAAACTAGAGCAGGATGAGAAGACTGAAGTCTTGTTACTTGCAGCTTCCCTACCTAAAATCCGTGGGGTTTACCTGCTCAGTAGAATACTGAACAGGTACTTGCAAAGCACGTACTCTTCTTGCTTGCAGGTGACAGGAGCCTGAGTGGAGTTTTGTATGTAATCCTTGAAAAATGTATACATTTTTTTAAATGTAGTTACATATATGAGTGTGCAATATATGTAACTTGTGTCCCAAAAGTTACATACTGTGGAATATTACTGAAACAGATATTTAAACTATTTTTAGAGCATTAATTGTATTTCAGTGATGAGGCTGTAATGTACCATCTTCCTTCTAGTTTATGGATCATACTGTTGAAAATAAAACCTTTTTTAAATGCATATAGTATTTTATTGTTCTCCTGTATTTACAGTGCTTTGTATTTTTTTTTTAATTGATGTGGCTTTTATTTAATCAAATCTATTTGTTTGTTCTTGCCTGGAAGCAAATAGAATCAGGGATTGGGTCAGCAAACAATGTGAACGGGATTCTTTGAGAGGAGCAGCAGGGACCTCTTGGCCACCAAT
This sequence comes from Todus mexicanus, assembly GCA_013389965.1. Lineage (NCBI taxonomy): Eukaryota > Metazoa > Chordata > Aves > Coraciiformes > Todidae > Todus > Todus mexicanus. Next base: position 2,448 of record WEIS01012918.1, read on the forward strand.
GATTCCTGGTTTCTCAGCCCCAGTGAGAAGAAACTTTGGGTAGAGATGGCCACAAAGGCGTGGGGTAGAAGCTGTCCCATTGCTTTGCAATTTATAAGCCCATCATCTGGCAACGTGATTGCACAAGAGGGCTTTAGCTGGTCTGACCTTTGTTCATTTTTATTGATCTTCTACCATGTTACTCTGGTTTGAAGCTCATATTTGGTAGAATATGTAGGTTATTCGTTGATCTTTTTGCTCTTCATTTTGTTGGGTTTTTTTCATTTAGCAAACTGTCCATGATAGAAGCCCACAGAAATCCTCGTTTTGCTTCTTTTTTTTCCCCTTTGTTTCCCGATTGCCCTTTACCACAGTTGTTGCTGAGACATGTTTTACAAAACACAGAGCAATTTCAAGTGGTAATTACTGCCTTTTAAATCTTAAAGGTGCACTTTCTACTTTCAGTGCTTATGTTCCAGACATCCTTAGGAGAGGTTTATCCCATGGCTGTTGTCTGGACTTGATGATCTCAGAGGTCTATTCCAGCCTCAATAATTCTGTCTGTATTGAGACAATAGCTCTGATATTATTTTCCATTGGTGGGGTGTGTGTAGTGGCAAGATTGAGAGGCATGAGCAATCGCTAAGCAAGCTCATAATCATATGGTTGGGGATTTTTTTCTTGTGTGGTTAAATAAAAAAACTGCTTGATCTGTGCATATCTGTGTTCTGTGGAGGGCAAGACCAGTTCTATATATACTGTTTTTCTTAGAAACATGTTTTAGCAACTTTTTGTTTTCTTATTTTTAAGCCTGCCGCATTCTTAATGCGATTGATTTTTGTAGTGAGAGAACCTTAGAGTTACGCTAGGCTTTCTCGGAGCCTGCTCTGCTATCATCAGCTACGACTTTCTTCCTGCAAATGACATTTTAAAAGACTCGCTTTGGAAAATACTGCGTCTGTAGTAAATGGTATTTTCTGAAAACCTCTTCCTGTTGAATGGCTGTCTTTTCAGAGAGTGTGCAGCTTATTATTACTGGTCAGTTTGATCACTGTCTTCCCAGGTGCCTCTTTTCTTCTATATGTGATGCAAAATAACCATCGAGACAGAAGGATAATGTCTGAAAGCAGATTTAGGAAGGAAAGCAGGCGAGAAGTAATGTCAAATGATTAAAGCCATAAGAATTAGAGAGGAAAAGTATTATGGCACATATATCAAGCACACTCTGTTACAGCCCTTGCTTTTGTAGCTAGTGTCCTCTGCTGTAGTGAACTTCAACTAGTGACTCAGGAGAAACTTGGTGCCTGGAAGAGCTTTGCCCAGTCCTGACAGCCACAGGACTCCTCCAGCCCCAGCTCGATGGCAAGAGCAGAAGACTGAGGTGCTTGCAGCAGGTTGCTTGCCCAGTATTATTGCCAGCAAAGTTTAGAATTTATACTCCTATATTGTCAGATCTTATGCTGCAAAATAATATCATGGAAGTCTGGTAGTACCTACTAGAGTAAAGTAAAAAATATTTGGTACTATGGCTAGTAGTGGGACACTGCTTGGTTTTATGTGCTAAAAATCATCTCATTCTTTGGTACTTCCTCCTGACAGTCTAACGTTCAAGTGACATAGTATAGGTTTGCTGAAGTACTAAGCAGTAGGGGGTTAGATTGGATGTAATCTAACTACTGTTTATTTTAATTTTCTTCTGTTTTCCACCTCCCAGCTTGGTGATCCATCTATTTTCCCTGCTGTCATCGTGGAACATGTTCCTAGCGCAGAACTCCTGCATAACTACTCTGGCTTAACCTGTGTGGATGAACCTAGTGACATGATCACCGAGAACTCTCTGGATGTCGCAGAAGAGCAAATCATAGAAGATGATGGTATCACCCTCACAGGTTGGCAATAAAAACATTTCTGTGCCATGTTTTTTCACACCAAGATCACTGTGGTTAATGGTGGAAAAAGGCTTAATGACAAAACCAACAGGAAACAAAATTGTAGTAGTAGCAAATGCTGTTAATTCTATACGAGACAGAGAAAATGGCATTAATACTGTTAGCAGGTGGCTTGCAATCCCAGCTGCACAGCTGATAATGGTGAAGAGTTCATCCATCAACAGAGATTAAGACAGAGTCCTGCTCAGAGTACCAGCAAGATTTTTCTTTGCTCTTCATAGGATCTGTTTGCTCTTATTTAATGGTTGGTACGTATCTAAGTAAATCTATGTACCAAAAAGCCAGACTATGCGGCGTGAGTAGATTGATATACTGCTTTAGCTTCCTGAGGGTATATGATTAGACATAAAATGTGCATATTAACGTGACTTCCTGATGTAACTGTGCTCAGCATAGTATTCATTTTGGATCTCTAACAATGATTAACGCCTAAAATACAGTTGTTCTGCTTAAATTTGGTTAGAAAAGGTAGCCACAAAGAGAAAACAATTCTCAAGAGGAAAGATCAAAGATAGGTCACATAAAAAAAAGACAAACCCTTCACTGAATGTGTGTATTTGAAGCATTTTTGCAGGACACGTCTGAAAGGTGGGGTAGGTACTTTGCAGAGCGACAGTCATTAGGCTCCACACCTGGACTGTCTCCAGGCTGGAGACAGCTTGCCGGTTTCAATCATGCTTTTGACATGATTTCCAAAGGCGTACTCTGATACAATCTTTTACCACTGAAAGCAAACCAAAAACTCAACAAAACTTGACATGAGGAACGGTTCACAGAGTAAATTAACACGAGCTGTTGTCAGTAAATGGTTTTATCTGATAAAAATGACTCCTTTTCTTTTTCGTAGTAGTGAATTATCTGTGAACAGACTGTGACTGTACAAATAAGTGAGCTGATTATTCTGGAAGGTTTTACATACTTAAACATTATTTCAGGTTGAGACCTCTTGCCAACAATTCACTTGCTATTCATATTAATTATTCACACTGCAACTGGCATTTCCTCAGTGTGTTACTTAAGCACCACTTAATGCGGCTGTGTGAATTTTTCGTAGCGGATCATTTTTATGAATCCATATTCACTGTCATATATTGTGTGCGAATTTTTACTCACATGAGTAATTGTGAAACTCCACTTTTGTGAATGCGCTTGTGTGTTTTGTTGTTGTTGTTGCTGGTCACATGAGAAGGGTTTGCAGATTGCTGCCAGAGGCTGAAAATATGTAATCCTTGTAACCGATGGTGTCCAAGGGCTTCTGGGATACTTTGGAGGCAGACAAGTACGGTATTGTTCCCATCGTCCATTGTAGTTCAAGCAATCTGGGTTTTTTAAAGGCAAAGTCCTGAGAAAACTAGAGCTGCCACTTTGCAGAAGTTGTTGTGGGGAAGGAGATGTTAACTGATTTTCTGTTTCACGCTCTCCATCCCGCTAGTTGCTGTGTGTGCTGTGGGCTTCCTTGGAAAGGAAAGTGGATGGGTCCAAGCCAGGGAGAGACCAGCACCACTGCTGAGAGCTCCTGCTCGCTGGCAGCTCAGCCCCCAGTTTCTGGCAGGGAGCTATCAAACCCGACTCAAGTGGGGCAGAATTCAGGGGCCCAGAGGTGTGAAGTCACCCCACAGGGAGTGAGAAGAGGGCACTGGGGAAGGAGCCCCCCTGCCCACTACAGGCAAGCATGGGCTGCGGCTGCAGCTGCTTGCTTGAACTGCAAGGCTGCCGTGCGAGAGACCCGGTCCAAGCTCGGCTTGCCGTAGGCTGCCTCTGAAATGGAGCTAATCATAACTGAAATTTTCCACCTACTCTATTCTTCAACTGCTTTTTTTTTCCTTCTTTCTTTGAAGTTCCCTTCTTGATCTTTTTCATGGGGCATTCGGTCTCAACAGTGAAATGCATTGTTTTGCTCTTTGGAGTTTGTACCTGTCTTTGCAGTCACTTGCACGTTATGCCTTTGAGAGATGATCAGACTTCTTATAAAGACTGTACTAATTCCACCTTAAAATAGTCGTAAGACTGAAGTTCACAGCAAAACAAAACTGAAAGTATCATTTGTGACTAAACATTACTGATAAATGGCTGCTTAATGTGCAGGATTTGTTGTATTTTTTTCAAGCTACTAGTTTTTCAGTAGTGTTTTATAACCGTCATGCGTTAAGCTTCTTTTTTCTCCTAAACTGAAAGCAGGTCTCCTGAAACTGAAGCAATTGGTTTTTTAGGGATCTATCTGGAGAAAAATGAGTGCTGATAGGTTTTTCCATCTCTAGGATGTATCTTCAGCCCTTCAAAACCACAGCTATCGCACATCGATGACTGCTTACCTGTAGCATAAATTATAACCTGCAGAAAACGGGAAGAATAGCATTTGTTTTGCGTGAAACCCCGCTGAAAGATGGCTAACACCCAGATTTTTATTTGTGTTAACACTCACACTGTAATTTTTTTATTATGAATAGGCAGACCTGCCTTATCACCCTCCTCTCTAATAGCACTTTTCCCTAGAAAAACTGCGATGGCATTTTATATGGCAAGAAACTGATCAGTATTACCAGATTGTAAATGATTAACCATCATGTAGTAAAGGGTGACGGACAAAATAAATTGGAGCATTTGGCTTTGAATAAAGTTATATTTCTAAAGGGAATATTGAATTGTTGTTGGTTTTTCTCTGAAAAATACAGGGCATAATGTTATTTTCAGAATAAATTCTAGGCCATCTTGTCAGGTGGTACAATTTGCTACATAGAATCGTAGAATCATAGAATAATTAAGGCTGGAAAAGACCTCTTAGATCATCGAGTCCAGCCTATGACCTAACACCACCACTCAGCTAAACCGTGCCACTAAATGTGGCATCCAGTCTTTTCTTAAACACCTCCAGGGACAGCGACTCCACCACCTCCTTGGGCAGCCCATTCCAGTGTTTTATCCCCCTTTAAGGTACACTTTATGTACCTTACTAATGTGTCTAATTATGGTTGTAAGGTGAGTAAGAAAGAGGAACTAATTAGATTATCTAACTTCCTGAAAATACTTTTAATCGTTATTAATTTCTCTTTATTAAACATTGCTATGTCTGGCTAGTTTAATTTATAAAAATAATAGCTAATCAGACTACCGTTTTGTGGTTCACCTGTCCAGGTGGTGTTTTCGTGAGGTTAGGGAAGCGGCTGCACTGAGGCAGTTTGAAGGGGGATGAGAGAGAAAATTTACCTTTAGATGCTCTGTGCCCTCGTCTGAATAAGGGTCATGGAATTGTGCATTTTCATAGATCAAAAATGGTCCTTAGTAAGCAATTCCGAAATTATTTAAAGCATTCCAACGTTTGGTAGCATTTGGTTTGTGACTTCGGTGAAGCTTTAGTGTTTGTGGTGCAAGCCACACTGGTCAGGTTGGAGAACGAAGGCAAAGAGAGGTTAGGTACTGCAGTCCTGAGAAACCCAGCATCTTGGAATCTTCCCTCTCCCTGGAAATATTCAAGACCATGTTGGATGGGACCTTGAGCAACTTGGTCTAGTGAGAGATTTCCCTGCCCATGGTTGGAACTACAAGGTCTCTTCCAACCTAAACCATTGTATGATTCTATGGTCTTTGGTGATCATTTATAATGCTACGATGAAATCCATAGGAGGAGTTAGGTGGAAACTGAACTTCATAGTGTTAATCTGTGAAGATTTCGAGTTCATGAGGTGCCAGATGTTAAAAAAAACAAACCCGAATGGGTATGGTTTCAACTACTTTACGAAGAAATCATTCTCTGCTGCATGTAGCATCTGGTTGAAAACAGTGAAGGCTTTTTCATATAGCTCCCCAATGAGATGATTTTCTCAACAAATTGTAAAGCCTTATTTAAAAAGGGAAATAAAAGGTGATATGTAGATCTCCTGAAATACCTGTTTTCTTAAACTCATTTTTCCAGTGTCGGTTAGCAATCAGCTTGGAATTCATACTAAAAAGCAGTTGCTTCAATTTAACAGCCAGCTGTTCTGCAAAAGGGGGCTCTGTGTTCAATGGATCTCTCTAATTTTAGCATCTTCAGATTTCTTCTGACATTATTTTGAGGCTCTGCAGTCCCTGGTTTTGTCTGTAGTAAAACCATCAGTGAACTTGAACACAGCTGTGACTAGCATAGCCTTTATCTTGGCCTGGACAAGGACTCGCGTTGTCTGTCCACTCTCTGGAGCTGCTTTCCACCAGGAAAGCAGCAGGAGCAGAACAGGATCACTGAATGTGGTGTGAAATTTCCAAGAAGTTATTAGGGTAGGAGTAGGGAAAGCAGGACCTTAGACTGAAGCAGGGAGCTTCCAGCATGAGGCGTAATTTGTTTCCTCACCAGGTGAGAAAGGCAGAAGCTGTGTTCGGGCAAGTCCTGTGCTAACGGTGAGCGCTGATTCATAGCGAACCTGCATTTACAGGAACTGGGTTGTAGTTGCTGTGCAAATACAGATGCTTAGATCCATGGCTTGCTCAGATCAACAAGAACCTGTATAGTACAACTGGGGGAAAAAAAAGTTACTTTTAGGTGTGGTTCCTCCCCTCTTTTTTTTTTCTTTTTCCTCCCCTTCTTCACCCCCGTTTTCCTTTCCTTCTCCCCTCCGTTTTTCTTTCCTTACTTCGCCCTGTTTTTCTTTCCTTGCCACTCTGTTTTCTTGCCCCCTTTTTCCTTTTTTTCTCACACCTTTCTTTCTTTCTCCTACTTTTTTCCATATTTTCCTTTTTTCCTTCCCTCTGCTTTCTTTTTTCCCCTTTTTTAAACGTTTATACCTACTTACAATAACACTTGAATTCTAATGCTTCTCAGAAATGACCTCCCTCACCACCATTCTTTAAGCTCTGACTGTCAACGTGTAACAAATGTGCTATTTCGTCTCAACTCTTCCTAAATTTGTCATACCTTTCTGCAACATTAAGAGAAACCCTAAAATAACACACACCAACCTTCCTTTGGTAGGTGAGTTTGTTACCTCTGAGCTCTGTCTCAGGTCGAGCGATGCAAATTAGCATCTTGCTGCTAGCAGGACAGAGAGGTGATGCTCCATCTCCTCTGCGCGGTGCCTCACACCTTGTTTATCTTGGCTCTTGACTTCTTGTAATTTGACTTGCAAACCCAGCAGCACCTAAAAGCTTCTTTTCAGCCATTTTCTAAAGTTAAATTGTCTCATTGTGTCATCAAAAAAGCGTGAAGCCTGTCTTGTGTTAAGTGACCGGAGCTTGGATCATGAGATGAGAGGAAGAACCACAGCCCTGGGGGGTTTTTTTTCAGCAACAGAGAAATATGAGTTTGGCTCAAGCCACCTTGTGAAGTCATCTTGTAAGAAGAGGCTTGAAGAGCGTTACCAAGGGCATTGATGTGGTTAAGCAACTTTTTCTGCCATTCTAAATTTGTGAATAGGCAGATAGTTTGTGCTTCTGCCATTTTTTGTGAGCATCAAATGATATTGATTTCTACATTTATGTTGTATGTATGGCTATTATAAGTTTCTTTCATTAGTCTTGGATAAAGATAGTCGGCTTCTAGGCATGTGGTGTAACAGCGATGTCAGGCTAGTGACCTCTGCCTTGCCTGACATTACTGAGAGTGAAGAATTGATTCTGCTCCATCACCTCAGCCCCTGAGAGCAAACAGGCAGGTTTGCTCCTCGTACAATTCTCTGTGGGGAAAGAGCGAACAGTGGCTGCTCTCGCCTCCTCACCTACAGCACTGAGATCCAGGGGGTACCGCCGCTGACTTTTTTGTGTGGCAGCCTAAACCAGCCTGTTCAGTGGCTTTGGCTGAGCTGCATCATGGCAGGTTGCCTTCCTGTCCATTCAGAGGACGTCAGAACTAATGGCAGCTGCTTTGACAGTGCTGTGTGCTTATATTTAGGGTGACATCATTATTGTGGTCTTCATTATGCTGGTAGATGGTGTGGAAAGTTCCCATCCAGGTAAAACTCAGAACCAGAAGCAATCAAGTCAGCACTGCTGAGCCAAGCGTGAGCGTGCCTGCAGGCTATGTGGGCTGCACTTGGTTTGGTCTCCTCCTCAGGTGGCTCGACATTCTCTAGGGATGCTGTTTTACTCTGGGGGCTGAGGTGCTCTGCAGCTATGCTCCTGAGCCTGCAAGCTGCACAAGTGTCAGTAGTTTGTTGGCGTGCCTCACCGTGTGTCTTCTATAGACAGGACCTTAGTCCATACTCACTGCCACCCCATTTCTCTTCCTGCTGTCCTCCTTCCTAACTTCATGTTCCTCGTGTCTGTGCAACATGTGGTGCAGAGGAGGGAGTCTTGTGGACAAGAGGGTGAGATGCTGTGGGGATCAGGGGTTCCCAACGCCCATCTGCTTTAGTCTGGCATAGCCTGAGCCTCTGATGCTTATGGCATGGTAGGATTAGGTCAATTAAAAAATCCTGAAGGTAAGGAGGCTGCTCCTGAGCTCCGTGTGCCGCCTGTAAATCACAGCTGGGTGAAGGAGGTAGGGCTGATGTGTGAATATCTGTGTTCATCTTTGCCCTCTCTTAATGAGATGACTACTGAAGCTGTAAACATTTGAGGTGAAATTGGGTTTTTTTGGTTGGCTGGTTGGTTTTTAATTGTGTGATTGCTTAGTACCAGTGAACTGGGGGCTTTGTTGTTACTGTGATATTTTATTGGTTTGTGTTTGGTTGTTTGTTGGGGCTTATTTGGAGTACAGAAATTCTGGCATAAACCTCTTGCTTTTATGCTAAAAAGAAATGTTCCATAGTCATTGGGTTGTGTTTTATGGTGCCTTTTTGCTTGCTCAGTCAGTCAGTCTCCCTTCCTTTTTTTTTTTTTTTTATGACTGCCCCACCCAAAATTCCTCAAAGCTAAACAGGGAGGGAGGGTGTGAAGCTGACTCATTACCAGACTAAGAAAGTAACTGGGCTCCACTGGTGTCCTCCGGAGGGGAATACTAAGGCAGCCCTTTGTACTACTTTGATAGATTGAAGTGAATTCCCCAACCTAGCTTAAAATTCCTGTCAAAGGAGAAGGAAGCCTGGCCTGTGCATTTCCATTCAAGAAAGATCATTTCTAAAAGGCTATGTTAAACAGTTCTAAAGGTTTACAGCACTAGGTATTTGAACTAATATCTAACTTGCTTGTCATGCTATGGTAATTTTGAAAAAATTTCTCTGGTAAAGTTCTCCTCCAGTCAAACCAGTATTATCTTCTCGGACAGCTGCTATTTTGCAAAACGGTATTTTTTTTGGTGCATAGCTTCAGATCACCTTTATTATCCATTAATGCTGAAGTGCTTTGTATTTGTCTAATGACCACCATCATGAGATAGAGGAGGGATTGTCTAGCAGTCAGCATTTTATAAAACTTTCCCAACCCTCTGTATTGCTTTTTGTGTTTAACGTTTGCTTTCCAGTGTGTTCCTGGAGCCAGCACTGTTATCCCTACCTGTAGTCCCCATAGGTTTGAATGGTTTAGGATTCAGTTACACCTTTAGCTCAGATGCTCTCTAATAGAAGTTGTGGAATGCCTTCTTGTCTGTCCTCCAGGCTAAATGATACAGTATTTTTAGTGAGCATTTCTTAAGTATGGAATTCATTTCCTTTGGACCACCATAAGAAAAAAAAAAAGCATTATTAGGGTTTTTTTTTTTAAATATACAGCCTGGAATATTTTCTTTTTGATAGTTATATTTCTTAGGGTTCATGGATGTTGTGTTTTACTGCGTGTGCTTGACCAGCAAAGAAGGATTAGAAAGATGAGGCAGAAACAAAGGATATGTGTTGTTTCTTTTCGTTTAATACAGTCTGAAAAATGTAGTATATTAAATACATTAAATGATTGCAATGTGCTTTTTCTCCCCAGCTAACATGTTGCTCCTCATCTAGTAGACCACGTTTACCGCTTTTTTTTTTTTTTTTTTCCCGGAAATGAAAAAAAAA
>WEIS01012924.1:1032-11386 GCA_013389965.1 Todus mexicanus
TTATCTCCTTAAAATAGAGATACTCTTTATTATGGATAAAGTTATCTATACCATGTCATACACAGAATATCAGAAGACAGTATTCATTTGTAGTGATAGATTCATACCAGTTTAAATTAAAAGGCACTAATACGAACTAATGGAAAAGCTGAAACCTGAATATATCTAAATATATAAAATACACAACTCTGTAGTAAATACTTTTTAAACACAAAAAATATTAATTAGAAAGATGTGTATGGTCTAATATTAATTGTTTTTTTGTATTATGTTTGTGGTTTTTTAAAACTGAGGGATTAGTTTACAGAAATACATACACAATTTCACCCTTCTGGAATGCCTACTGACTTCAAAGATTACCTAAGAACAGGAATGCATGTTTTACAGCTTCTTTCTCATTATCAACAAATATTTCAGTGTTTGAACTGAAGGAGTTCTTGTGAATGCTTACACACAGAATTTTAGCACTTGTGCATATTCTTATTAGACCCTACAGTATTATGTTTCACTCTGATGAGCCTCTTAAAGGGAGTAATGATGAAAATACCCCACAACTTTTTATAATGTGCTCTATAAAAAACGAGATACTCAGAGTACTCACACAAATGAAATTAATATTCAAACTAAATGTTTTACAGATGTGCGTCTATAAACAAAAGCAGTTAGCTAGAAATGAGTTCACCGTATTCTTTTAGCTACTAATTCACTCTCATTACAAAGAACACAAAGCAGATTCAGTTTTTTACCCAGAAAAAGGAGTTAACTTGCAGAATATGATATTGCCATTTTTATGTCTTCTCTTTCTCTGCAAAGTCACAGTCTACCCTTTTTCTTTTCCATGGTCTTTCTGTTCTTAAATTTGAAGCCTACAGTTAAAGGTGTATCACCAACTTATCAACTATCAAATATTTTTAAACTTATTATTAAAATAATTAGAATTATTATTCTAATCTATTATTGTTTCTCTAGTTACTTCACACATCAAAAATTATTGTTATTGTTTAACATGCAACACATCCCATACAAAATTCATGTAAATCACAATCCCTATATCAGATTTGAAAATGTAGTGTAAAAGGACAAATATAAGCATATATTTATAATTTTCATAATTTATATAATTGGCATATGCATAGTATATAGCTTTTGTATCAGTACACATCATATACACTGACATTTTTGTGATTACAGAAATGTATGTGCTGCTAAACACAGGATATTCATTCGATGCAGTGTAATGATAGAATAGAATTTTAAATGGAATTCCAGCGTTGGAGATAGTTGAACGTTTGTCAGTTTTCAGGATCAAACATTACATACAGAAATTTTATTTGATGTTGATGATCAGTTCCATTTGTCATCTACAAGAAGCTGATTCCATCACTTTTGTATAGTTTCGAATCACCAGATGGCACTTTTCCGTTCTCTTAAGACTTGCCATCTGAGCACGCAGGAGTTAGATCTGGGAGAAACATTGCCAGCTGAACTCAGATGCTGTATAGATGTTAAGTGCTTTATCAGTAAAGAAGCACTCGTCTTGTTTCTTTAGCTGAAAATAGTCTTGCTCAAATTAGTGGCTGTAGACAAGCTATGTCTACAGAAGTGGAAAAAAAGAATTTTAAAAAAGAACGCTTTTGTTAACACATACGCACTGCTAGCGCATTAACTATTGGCAAAATTGGTTAGGTTGGCTGAAGGTTTTAGAGGGGTTGTTACACATGAAAAACAGAATTGGAAATTACTTTTGCACTTGCTTCAGTCAAAGTAATCAGATTTTTAAATGCCTACAGCTAAAACTAGGCATAGGACACTGAGTTCTGAGGTTGCAAAAGACTGAAACAGAGTTACTTTTGTCAGTGAAATATACTCCCACTCTGTTCTCTTTAAAGCAACCCCTCATTCTTTATAATACAAATCTCTGGCACTGCAGAAGAATCAACTGTGTTAGTACTCAACGAGGCTGAATAGCCTTCATTCCATCGCTTGGTTTCATGCAGGGGCATCGTGCTATTTGCTGTCTTCCAAAATCTTTATGAAAATAACATGTTTATCAAGAAGACTTGTTTTCTAAGTAAAATTGATATTGCATTTATAAATTATGTGTTACTTAAGGACACATGGGATTCATTCTCCCTGTCAGCCCAGACTCTTGTCATCATTCCCACATGCTGCCACCATAGCAATCATGTACCTTGCCTGTTGCTTCAGCTGTGTCCAATTTGTCTTCAAATTTTCCTCTGCCCTCATCCATCTTTTTCCATATTAGCTGTGAGTTTCTTGAGCATCTTCACAGTATTTCTGCCAAACACTTCACTTGCACTCTTTATCACTGTCCTATCATTCCTCTAATTCAATCCCAGTCACATAGCTACAGAACCACTTCCAGCACACCTTAACTCTAATTTACATTTCACATCCATCAGGCCTGAAATCTGATCTGAGCTTCACTGATGCTCCCCTTTCTTTAAAGTTCTTCCTTAGAAGACTCAACTTCGAACTCTTTTATTTTCTCAGAATTGTTGGCAAAATAGATGAGCAAAAAATGTTAGTCAAATCTATAAAGCCAGACATGACTGGAGGGTGTCACCATTCAGTCACTAATCCTTGTTATAACCTTTTAGGAGTTGACAGAATGTAAGAATATTTATTACGTAAAGTACTTCACACTCTTCTGTCAATATATGCTAGATAATCATTAAAAAGCCAATAGCAAATATTGTGTAACATGCTGGTGCATGGACTTGTCTTGCATTTAATTAGTCAATTAGTTTCGCATGGATTACCACAGTAATCTGAAACGACTTGTTGCTACTAAGTAAAGCTAAAAGGAAATAGAAAAACAGCACATTACCTGGCAGAGAGCTGCTGTCCAAGACAATAATGTGAACTTGAGAGATACAGAGCCTTTGTTCAGTTTGAACATTTAAAGACTCTTTGGAGACCTGATTGGCTGATTATCACACACGATGTTTGGTTTATTTTGTGAAACCAATTGCCAAATCAACAAGCTTCTCAAATTACTGAGGCACAGCAGGATATGGTGAAGCTCAACATTCAGAACACGATCCTATAGAAGGGTGTCTTTGGTTTATAACATTGCATCATCTGTTTAGGGTTTCTTTCACAGTATCTGTCTGACGTGCAGGATTTTTTCTTATCATCCTCTGTGCACATTCAATAGTGTATTTAGATGTTATAGCCTTTAAAATAAGTGCTAATATCTGGGGACACTTGAACATAGTTAGTGCCTAACACTACAGGAGTTCAGCATGTACTTCAATGCTGGGTGTGAACCTGCCTTTTAAAACATATAGTACATTAAGATCAGTATTAATATGATTTTGTTCAACAAATTGAAAATAAAATAAAAATGTTCTAAAGATCATCATCGGAAGCTTAAAAGCAAAATTGGAGGCACTCAGTGCAGCTAACAAGTTGCAAAAGTCCAATTTTTTCCTCATTTGAACAAAACTGTCCAGCAATTAACAGTAAATATGCAATTAGCTTAGACTTTTTTAGACTGTTCCATTAACAAGCACAGTAAAGTACTGCATTAGGCTTTATAGAGTAATTAGAAACTTCTTTGTGTTAATAAGCAATGCTAGCCACTACATTATTTTAAAAGCTACATTTTGCTGGAGATAATGCACAATTTGCTTCAGAGCTCCAAAAATTATTTTCCATTATTTCTAGAATTTTACAAAAACTTAGCATTTTTGTATGGGAAAAAATCAAATCATCTACAATACTGATGATAAAACAAATGCATACATAAAAGGCAAATTGTACCTCAGACCAGATCATAATTTCACTTAAGAATTCTGAGCAAAATGCTTTTACAAGTTCACATCAAAGGCCTTTCCTTTTTAATTGCAAAAACAACCTTACCTATTTTGTTACAGAAGCAAACAAAAATGTGAACATGTCCTTACAATTGTTATTTTTCACCAGTCTCACATACTATACTTGCCTTGCCTTGACCCAATAAATGCTGGAAGGGATGAAACTGCATGGCCAATGAAATGGAAAAACTTTCTGATGACTCAGGTTAAAAAAAGAAAGAATCTTTTTCATGCCAAAATATTCATTGTGCAACTGATATTAAAGCCTCAAAGCTCTTAGAGCTTTTAGACAGTCTGGGACAGACTTTATGAGCAAGCTGCTGTTACTTTCACTGCCCACCACTCCCAATAATCACATGGAAAGAAGCAATTCTCTGAATGAATTTCTTAATTTATCTGAAAATAATGATGATAATAATGATCTGCATTTCTAAGACCTGTGGCAATCTCACATGAAAAGTGAGACAAGTTCTAGAACTACTGGAAGCACACCCAATATGAGAGCTGCTTAAAGAAAAAGACCAGCCTAATCATAAGAAAATATTATCATTTAATTGATCTCTGTACTGTCTAAAACTTTAATTTGAATCTGAAATGGTTCCTTCGGGAAGGATAAAATATATTGGAGTAATATGTGGCAGCCATAGGTAAGCCTCTAATGCCAAACTGTGGGGAGGACTATTTGCAAGGGGTGTGCGCCTCAACAGTAAGGACAACAGCAGGAAGGGAACATGTTTGCTGACACAAGCACATGAGAGGAGGACAAAAAAAGGAAGTAAACATGGGTTGCTGAACTCTGATGGAGACTCTGCAGTGATAACAATACCATGTTTCCTATTACTGGAGAGAAATAGGAAGTAAGGCATTGTTCATGCTGGACACACTGTTAGATTTTGACAACTTGTGTTTAGTCCTAGATACAGCTTCTTATTTGTGTCAGCAAAGCTGCTCCCCCCCACTGTGCCCTTCAGTGGCAGCCCTTCCTTCCACAGGATCCCCATCCCGCCTGGGGCACGGGAAGAGAAAATCATCTCTGGCCTCAAGATTTCTGCAGCCACAGATAGAGGTATTAACAGCAGGTACCCCTGCCATGTCCCTAGAACGCGAGCCCACAACTGTCCTCGAGGGATCCTGACTGCATGGTCAATACAAGTGAGCATCTCACCAACTTGGCATCACAGTGCAGACCATAGCTGCCTTTCGTCCACCCACTTTAGAGAGTAAATAGAAGGGCTTTTATCTGTGCCTACACTGAGGCTTATCTTCTAAATTCAGGGAACAGAGCATGGGGTAGAAGGTCAGAGCTAATGCTAAAGTGTGCTTCTGAGTGACAGAGCTAATTGGCATAGGGCACGTCAGTGGTAAGCAGCTGGCCTGCAGTTCACTGTCAGCTTGAACTTCACAAAAATAAAAGTTAATATTGTCTTGCACTGTTGTCTATAAAAACATATAGATACCAAGAGGGCTATTACTCAATTCACCATATGAGACTAGTCTGGCAGTGTATTTTGTGAATAATAATGGCAGTGGGGTTTTTAATGTAATAGGAATCCAGCTGCTCAAGAGCTCTGAGATAGGTGCCTAGATGTGGTTGTTTTACTGCACCTTGCTGTCCATTCACACATAGGCACATACTTATTAAATTGAACTATTCTTTCCTGGAAGAGAGCCAGACACGAGAAGGAGGCTGAGATCTTCTTCTAGGATCATGAGCTTAAACTATTAAAATTGAAGTAAATTCACCATAACCATTTAGTCTGGATGCCAATCTGAACCTGAGCACAGGTTGGCTACTCACTAACATGTTTCTGTACAATGTCTGTTTTGTCAGTAGACACTTAAAAAAGAATCTCTTTTGCGAACAGCCAAGTGATGTTGTTGATATCATAGCACAATTTTTCCTTCAGTCACAATTCAAGGACGTTGGTTTTCTTGAAAGAATGTTTTACATTAGTAGTGGTAATAGTACTTGAAGCTGTCTAGAAGTTTGCTCTAATAATGGAGGTTTGGTTACAAACTGTTTTCTGTTGGTGTGAATTTTGGTTTTATTAGTCTAATCCTCTGCAAAACCTCAGATATTGGGTGGCAATCTCAATTTGTTCTATTTCTCCTATTAGGATATACCTTTAGTTTTTCACACTTTATAAAAGATTTAAGTCTGTAATAAAGATCTGCAAGATATTCTTTGGTTTATACATGATTTGTCACTTTTTCTGATTTAAGGGAGGGATTCATCACAGTCATATTTAGACATCAACACTGTTGACATCTGCATGTGATCTGTATACTTAGGTTCCACTTACAGTCAGTGGGCAGAAACGAACTTTTGGGACATCTCTCACTGACCTGTTTTAGATATCTAAGCTATAATGAAATGAAACATGGCCTACAAGTGTCCATATCTCTCCATTATATAAAGTGAGTCTAGGTAAATTGCTGAATTATAGATACTTATGCTGCTAAACTCTGCATTTGGACTGAAAATAATGACCTAGTTCCTTCTTCCAGTTCAATGTTTTCAAACCTGAAGTGGTTTGGAGTACATAGGAGGAGGATTTTCATGTTTGTTTATTTAACTCTTATGAAATAAGTGAAAAGCATATGTTCTAGATTCAAAAAAAATGGTCTTTCCGTCTTCTTTGAAATAGATCCACAGCTCAACAGTATAGTGTTGAAATCTGAAATTTTGCAATGTCTTCTGTATTGCTGAAAGAAAAGTGTTAACTTTGGCTGAGTCTCTGAAAAGCATGTGCTACAATACCCATATTTTGTTGCTCTGTTTGTAAAATGTGCAACTGGGGAATGCTGCATTACGACCATTTTTGGGGCTATCATGGCTGCATATAATTCTGAAAATTTATGGCAGGTGAAGATAAACTACCTCATGCTTTATGTACATCCCATAGGCAACTAATACTATCCTTTTTGAAAGCAAATCCTTAAGTCACATCTTACACTGCAAAAGTAAATGTCTTGCTAGACAAAAAACAGTGACAAATTTCATATGTGCAATTTTAATTCACAATTTACTCAACTAAGCCACTGCACAAATCATCCAATTAAAACTTGAAACAACATTCAATGTCTTACAGAACAACACAGAGGGCAGCTTACCTTATGTAAAGACTGGACAGTTGCCCAGAGCTGCAGAGAGGCAGCATTTTTAGAGCCAATTTGTGATGCTCCGATTAAATTGTTGATAAGACATTAATTTTTATGATGCATAAATACTTTGTCCTGTATTTTTCTGGAATTAGGTAAGACTGTATTTCACAATAGCTGAATATGTGGTATTCTATAATTCTATAAAAATACCTGGTATTAAATATGATTTCTTGAAAATGTTGGAGTAGAGGCAGTCTATATTTCAGTCAAGGCAACAAAATAGCTAGGGCTGTCTCTGATGATGCAGATAGTAAATAAGCATCAGCGACTGCTCACAATTCACCAGAAAAACAGTAGCTGTTTGCCAGAAATATTGCCAAGTCTTTATGAATAAGCTCAGTAGGTCAATTTGCAGGAAAAAAAAAAAAATCAAAAAAAGGGGAAAGATTAATTTTAAACCGTTCTCTGTTAATTATTTTTAAAAGTATTATCACTCAGTTCTGAAGTTTTGTTGGCTTAGATAATTTCAGATAACACAACAGCTTGAGTAATAAGATATGCAATAGGGTGTGACGGTGCACAAGTTTGAGTGTGTTAGGTATGAAGAAAATGCAATTCTGAAAGGTATTTTGCACGTCACAATGCCCAATACAGCCTTCTGAGCTGGTTCTTGCCTGATTCTCCTATTAGCACTCCTTTGCAGTGGTTAGCATCTAGAGATAGTAAGGAGTGAATGGAGAAGACCATAAGGAACCATGAATGGACAACAGTAGGACCAGACTTGCTGTACCTGGGCAATGTGAAATGGAGATTTTCTCATCTGTCTCCAAAACGGCAACAACTCTCCCCTCTTTTACGCTACCCTTCAGAATGAGCCAGACATATTGGTGGGTTAAAAATTGTCTGTGCACAAGCTGCAAACACACAGGCTAAAGAGAACTATCAGTACTTTCCTTCTTACTACCTGTGCTTTAGTGCTCATTGCAATGGCACCATGTCAAAAACACATGCTCCCCCACCAGTCTCTTAGTCTGCCAGCCCTCCCCAATAGCAACTGCTGCTTCAGCCTGCTCCACAAGATGCTCACTGCCGTCCTTCCACTCTTCCTCCCCAGTCCCCCAACCTCAAAGGCTGGTGGTTTCATCACCCTTGCTCTAACAGCTCTAGTAACTCAAAAACATATCAGACTACAAAGTTGAAGGAAAAACTACTCCATAACTAACTTGAGGTTTGGTCACCACAGGATTGATCTTTCATGTTTTCTCTGGAGTCTTGATTTCCCTTCAGTCATCCTCACTATCTTGTATTTAAATGTATCTGTATGAATATATAGATAATAGTACACATGCACACAAATAATTAAAAATTAAAAAATAATTAAAAAAATTCTATCAGGGCAGAGTTAAGCCATGATTATTAGAATAACACCTAATGCTTTAAATAATGAAGTATAAACTTGGCCACTAACATTCTTACTTTTTTAAAACACTTTTTTTTTAATATACATTTGCAATTTTTCTTTTTTACTCAGATCACTTTAGATTCTTACATTGAATTCCTTCCTTTGTTTTCATAAATTATTTGTGGGCAAGTGTATTTTTTAGAGTAGAAAAATATCTTTTTCTAGGCAGATCAGATCATGTATGTGAGACTAATTCAGTGGAACTGAGTGTGAACAAGAGACTTACCACATATTAGAAAATAAAGGGTATTGTTCAGAGGAGAGAAGATGCTATGAGGACATTGCAAACTATAAGTGAAAAGGAAAATGACCTTGAATGGAGTGGTACTACTGTCTGTACTGGCATCTTATTTTTAAACAGTATATGTCTTGTGAAAGCCTGTAACTCTTAGCTTTAACATAGCGAATCTTTGTAGTTCCATAATTATTATGTTAAGTAAAAAATATTTGTCCCCAGCCTGTAAAAAAATGCAAGATAGTCTCCAGCTTGAACACGTATGATTTATGTACAGATACATAAACTGCTAAATACGTGTTATTTTTGTTGGAGGTACACTCAGCTTTTCAGCCAAAAATGAACACAATTAAGGAAGGCATTTAGAACAAGTAAGCAATACACGCAGGTGTACATTATAGTGGGAACATGACAACTGTACTTGGGTATAGGTTACTTTAACATGTAAGCATAGAGATAAAAATATTTAGCAATTGATGAAGTCATTTTGTTTAAAGACAAGAAGGAGATGTAACCCATAGTGATTAAAGGGTGTCTTTCTACTTTGCCTATAGGGGCAGCTGTGCTGGCAGAAGCTCTCATCCCTGAGGGATCAACTCTTGGCTGTCACTTCTACCAGGCTAAAGCAGGTTTATTTTTATGGGCAGAAATCCACACAAATCCTGCCAACTGAGGCTACTCAGGAGACAATATATTTTATGCAACACTCAGCTGGTTTGAATGCCGTAACAGCAGCATCTTTCCCTTACAGCTCACTTTTCTTTTTCATTCTCTGGACTAATCAGCTTCTTTCAAGCCATGCTGAGTATGTCTATTTGAGATAAAACTCAAGCAAACACTTGTAGCTACCACTGGTAAAAGATTCAGATCAATGTACAGGTTCACTGTAACTCTACAGCAGGTATTTTTCGCATGTGTGGTGTTTTTACAGATGGTAACCCTAGAAGTAACACAAACTGCCTCTCAAAAGTCAGCTCATAGTCCACAACAGAATTGATCAATCTGCTCTAATACTTATGCTGCGTCATTTTAGAATTGAAATTAAAGTCACTGCTCTGACACCACTGTGCAATCCCTCCACTCTGAGGCACAGACACATTTTTAGGTAGCCCATGCTACTATGGCTTTCCTCAAAAGCAGGACAAAAAATGTTAGTGCATTGCTGGACTACCTGAAAATTAAAGCCCAGCAGCTTGACATGTATCCTTCCTTCTTTGTCTATCTTCAAGACCTTGCATCTCCCTGCTGTCACCAGCCTTCCTACTTCTGCTTGAAGAATCACTGTGACACCCTACAGGACAAGGAAATACCCATTCTCTGAAAAAAAAAAAAAAAAATCAAAAATTGTCTTACGTAAGCTCTTTTCTCTTTATGACGACTGATAGTCTCTCATGGTTTCCATTTGCAGCAAAAAGTAGGCAGCCCATTTCTATCCTCAGCGGGGCCCAGATAAACTGTTCTACCAAATGAAGAAATAAACTGGGATTCCCTCTGGCAAGGTCAGAGAAGCAGATGAAAATGACCCTAGGAGGACAAGTTCAACCAAATACAAAAAGTTCCATGCTCAGTGGGGTTTGGTTAAATAACTCAGGTCCAGTCTTTTAGGAACACAAATACAAGTCATTCCCTTCTCAATGGGGAAACAGAAACAAACACACAAAGTTAATGAACCCAGCAGGGACTGACCAAACAGTTCAAACTCCCCTTTGG
>WEIS01012927.1:0-16900 GCA_013389965.1 Todus mexicanus
AACTCCCTCAGCCTGTAATGTTTCATAGATGTTTCATATGTTCCCTCATTCCTGGGTTGCACCAGCTGCATCCTGCCAGAGGCAAGAGCTGGTTTCCTTTCATCAGACCTTTTTCAGTGCAAGGTCAGACCAAGCTTAAACAGACCACTCTGCTGGAGCAGCTCTCCTGAGGAAAGCTGGTCCTGCCTGCCACAGCCTGTGTGCTGCAGCAGTTCCCCAGCTGGGGCTGTTTCCACAACTCTGGATTTTGGATGACACGAAGAGCTTGGTAAATCCAACAGAATCACCTTCCCTCCTGCTGCATTAGAACCCCGGCCCTTACACAGCCCAGGCTCACTCTTTTCGTACACTCGAAGACAAGCTTCTTCTGCTTTATTCTGGGATCCGCAACAGAAGGGAGAACACCAGATGATTTGCCAAATGGAGAGGGTTTCAACTGTGCCAGGCGCTATCTGGAGTTTACTCACAGACACGTAACGCCCATACCACAAACTGTCTCGCTCGCAATATTTTTTTCCACCAGGACTAAAAGTGGCGCAAGAGGCATTATTGTGCATTTCTTCGTGGATTTGAGGCTGCCTGTGTGCTCCAGCGGGTTGATGAAGTGTGCCAACGCGCGTTTGTGCGTCAGAACCTGGATGCGATGTCGGCAGTGAAAGAGTTAATGCATCTCATACTATAAAGCTTCATGAAAAGCAGCAGCCCCACCAGCTGGGGCTCATTCCTGGCGAGGCAGACAGGGCTTTTCTCATCACTTGGACTCAACTCCTCTGAGTTCTCTCACATTTCTGCTGCTGTTTTTCCACCAGCCCCCAGCTGCAGTGAGCACCCCTGTGTCCTGCAAGCGAGGAGCATTTGCTGGTCTGTGAGGATGTTAGAGATGGCCGGGCTTTGAAAGCTGGGCTTCTTCAAATACATAGTCCAGCTTGTAATTGGCTGTCAGCTTGATTTACAATGGCACTTGTGATGGGTTTGGAGATTTCAATCCGAAAAGCTCTCTGAAATAAATGAGGGGAAAAGTCAATCCGGTGAGGCAACTCGATTTGTTAAAATCATCAAAGAACCAGGGAAGGGTTTAGGCGCCACATCGGCCCCAAAACGAAATGCACTCGGGGCTGGAGAGGCCCAAGCAGAGGCAGTTTATGAAACAAATCACAACGGCTGTAGAAATGAGAGAAGCAGATGGAGGAGTGAAGGTCAGAAAAGGGAACTCAAATAAAAATAATCACTCTGCTCAGAAGCAAAGCGAGGAATCCTAGGCGGCCTTGGGTTGAAAGGAACCGCTGAAGGCCAGCTAGTCCAACCCCAAATGAGGAGCAACATTTACCTTCTGAAGATTGTGACTTTTCAAATGCTTTAGGTCATTTGTGGAAGAAGCGTTGTAAGAATCTGGATCGTGTGTTGTGGGCTTGAATTGGTGGCACCCATGCATGTCCTCACCTCGTGTTGACACCTCTTTCCTATTTCCCACTCCTGCTGGCCCTGCCAGTCCAGACACAAAGTGATGTTCTAGCATTAAGGCTCTACCACTGTTCCTCCAAGTGGATCAGCTGTAACCGTGCTCCTTGTTACGCAAAACCAGACCCGTTAACCAGACATCTTCTTATGATTCCCTTGACTTAATTGAGTTTTGTCTTTGGGTATTATCACTTACCTGGCCAAAACCTCTGGGATCTCATTAAAGTGGCTTTCTTCTGACCTTCTCCCAGAAGAAAATGTAGGACAACCATGCTAATTAAATTACAGGTAGATCTCAGAGTCTCAACAACATTCCCCATGAGGAGCATGCTCATAAAATTCCATCCATTCACATTTCCCAGGATCTGGGTTTATTTTTTCTTTTACTGTCTTTAGCCCTTTGGGGATTGTTGGCTGGGGCCTCTTGGGGAAGGAAGGAGCTGTTGGAGCTGCTTCATGCTGCTGAGAAAAATCATTTAGCACATTTCTATATACGAGTGGCTTTAATAAAGTCATTTAAATAGGGCCGGAGATGCTGAGATCCAGAATCTCCAGAGAGTTTAAAAGTAAAAGCAAGATGAACATGGGATCTGGCAACAGTGGTCTTCAGGGCAGCCTTACAGAAAGGGACGACGCAAAAGGGATTCAAACATGACATTTGGGGATGGTAAAGGAACAATGGAAATGAAATAAAAAGAATAGGAAATAAGATATGGCTAAACCAGAAGTTTCTGGAAGTGTTGGAAGTCTTTGAGAGCAATCTGAAATGAGCATACATCAATTATGGTGTCAGCGGGGTGTTGTGATCAGGGATTTGATTTAAAATACATTGAAACAAGAAGCAGGAGATGCTGATGCTCCAAACCAGTAGTTCTCTGAAATCTACCCCCCCAGAAAAGAGGGGAGGAAAAAAATAGGAGGAAAAAAAAAAAAAGGATTGAGAAAGGATAAAACATGAAATAGATGGAGGTCTTGGAGACATGAGATGCAGCAAGAGAAAGCCTCTCTGGGAGAGCTTTTTTCCCAAGTTTCTGCAGAGCTGCTGCTTTTTAACACAGAACTCTGCTCCCCAGGAAGCTCTCTCTGCTCCTCAGGACTCTCAAACCGACAGCCTGGCTAGGAAAGTGCACTTGCTTGGAAAGTAAGTTTCATTCTGATTTTTGACGCTGAGGGTGGTGAGAGCCTGGACCAGGTTGCCCCGAGAGGTGGTGGCTGCCTCATCCCTGTCCCCATTGCAGGGGAGGTTGTTGGGGGCTCTGAGCAACCTGCTCTGGTTGCAGATGCCCACCCTCCCTTTAGAGGTCCCTTCCAACCCAAACCATTCTATAATTCTTAGATTTATTTAGCGCTGGTCAAAATTTCTTCATCATAAATGCGTGTATCAATTCTGGGCAGTCGAGCAGCTCCAGAGCGAGTCTCTGCCTTTCACTGTGGGATTCCTGGTTTGGGCACAGAATATTAAAGGTAAGCTGAGTTTTCTGAAACATCGGTGTTCAAACACTATCCCTCTGCAGGAGTCATTGCTTTCCAGCTGAAGTCAGCCTTCCTCTTTCACAAATAAATGTGAGCCAGCAACCTGTTTTCTCACCTTCTGCTCAGCCTTCCTTCTGCTCAGCTTTGTATAGTGCAGTGGGACGTCCAGAATGAGAGGGCAGTGCTGGAAACAGGCTAACAAAGCCAAGTTCTCCTGTGGAGGCTTTGAAAGTAAGCATTGGGGAACTGGGCAAGTAATAAACGCTTGGAGGTTTTGTTCCTAGCACGGGGAGGAACACAGCCAGGATGCGCTGGATACCTCGCTCCAGAGGTATAGTCACTCTAAAATGCCTGAGAGGATTTGCAGTTGCTCGGCAGCCACGATGCACTCCAGCCAGGTGTCCCATAGCACAGTCTTCGCTCCGTCAGCACCTACGTGCTGCTCTGCTGCCCCATCTTTACCCTTACAGGATTCTTGTAACGCGGGGGAGCTCCATCCTCTGTGTAGGGAGCTGGTGGAGAGAGCAGGGGAAAGATGCTTCTTGTACTGCCCCTAAGAAGTCATTCACTGGGTGCTTGTCCGATTTCAGAGCTGGCATATGATTATTTTTTTAAAAAATACATTTTTTTCCTTTTTCCCTGGCTGATGAAAACGTTCTTATTCCTCTTGCAAAAGAAAGTGGAGTTTATTCAGCTCTCATGAAAATCCATTGACTCACGTTAGAGATAAATTTGCCCCTCAGGACTCAGAAGTAAGCAGCCAGAGCTTTCAGGCAGGCAAAGAACCGCGTCGGCTCCAAAAATCCTCCCTGGGGTAGAGCGTACTCTTCTCACCCACACACCTAGCAAGCCCCGCGAGCTGGTACAGAGGAGGAAGCAGAACAATACCTCTGCGTCTTCTCCCTCTCACTTTTTTGCAGCCGCCATCCCACCTGATCCTGGGGGAGCTGCTTGCTGAGGGCTGCGTAGCCCTTCCCAGGCACAGAAAAACAGGAAGGCAATCTCCTGTTCTTCCCCCAGCCCCACTCGCTTGCCTGGACGCTGTAAAACCTTTCAGGCCCCCCCAGCTAGCAGGGGCTGTGGAAACACAACATCAATCTTCATGGTTTCCTCTTGGCAGTATCTGGGATCATCCTTGCCTGCCCACAAGCGCTTATTGAGGTCGGTAAAACCACTGTGACATTTACGTGTTGTCTGCAGAAGGAAAGGGCTGGGTAACGGCTTTCATTGGAGGCTGAGCCTCTGTTTTGTCAGGAGTTATGTGAAGAGTCAGACTAGATTTAGCGAGGTGGCTCAGGAGGGATTGACGGAGCTTTGTTTCGTATAGTCCCAACTCGAGAGGCAGGATTCCTTCACCTGCAATTGCTCTCGAGCTGTTTCTCAGCAGAAAACACGTGGATTTTTATGCAACTTGCCACCGTCTTCTCTCTTTAAAACCATTTACCTGGCACCTCAAAAATTCAGCCTTTGAGTATATGTTATGTGGCTTTTACAAGTTAAACATGAGAATGGGCTACCCAGGGAGGTGGTGGAGTCGCCGTCCCTGGAGGTGTTCAAAAAAACCGAGTAGATGTGACACTTGAGGGCAGGGTCTAGTGGCCACGGAGGTGTTGGGTAGAAGTTTGGACTTGGTGATCTTAGAGGTCCTTTCCAACTTTAATGATGCTATGATCTTTTGGACGCATCAGGGTGGGCACAGAAGACCGTTAGCTGCAAAAAACGCCCAAAGCAACAGCGTTAAGCACAAATCCCACAATTTTCTTTGGTGTACCAATACAAATTAAGACCTAGGATCTAAGACCGAGGTCTGCTGCTCTGGTGCTTCCAAGTTCTCTGAAAGCAACAGCCTGGCTCTCACCAAGGATCTGTAAAAGTCCTTTTAACTAACGGGAGGCTTAAAAGATTAACTCATTGCCGAGGCCAGACTGCGCTTCTCCTGATTCAGCAGGACCCGCTCAACGTGCCTGAAAGGGCTTCGCCATCTCATCCCTCGGAGCCCGCGAGGATGACAGATGGAGACAGACAAAGTGGTGACGGCAGGGGTGGAGGCTGCAGTACTCCCTTTCCCTTTTTTGTCCCTTAGTCGAACAAACGGCAAGGCAAATCACGCCTTCCAGACTCCCCCAGCTCTGCCAGCTGACGGCAGCTACAAGACGTAACATTCTCTAGTTCCAATGCTTTGCAAAGCAACTCAGGGCTCAGCTGGTTGGGGTTTTACGTCATGTGGATTGAAGCAAGAAAATAAAATCAGGAGGCTTAGTGGCTGCACGATGCCTGATTCTTATTTCTCTGATGGCACCTGAGAGTTAAGTGTGAAGATTTGCGTTAAAATAAATTGCGGTGTTATAGTAACAACCCAATGAACCTGTCTGTGGAGCTTTTGAAGAAGCAGAAAGCAGTGAGCTCTTTGGACTCCCTTGTAGGAGTATTTCAAGTAGTCACTTTAATTAGCTGTTATTTTCGGCCACTTTCTCCAACAATTTAATTTCGTACTGGTGAAAAATAACAGAGCAAGAATCTTGGAACCTCAAGTCCTCTCACCAAAGAACAACCGTAGCGCACGCAGCAGCAACGCAATTTCTCCATCCTCGTTATTATTTCAACCTGCATTATTAAAGCAATCGATGGCCTTTCTTTGGGCCATCTATATCTTCAGCAAGGTCGTGGCCTGTGGTCTACACCCACCTTATTCTCTGTGTCAAAAACAATTGCTGTATCTGCCCAAAATAGCTCCATACGCCTTTTTTTCCCCTCCCTGTTCTTGCTTGTTCCGTTCTTCCAGCTTCTCCCTCTGTACCTACACATCTATTCTCATTGACCCTGTCATCTTCTGCGTTTCGTTCCCTGTGAACGCATCCATCATCCAGTTACGGCCGTCGTGCCTCTTCATTTCCAGCAGCTGCACCTCACCCCAGCGACGTCTGCCGTTTGCAATCTGCATCTACGAAAATACGGTAGCAACGGGAATGGAGTAAGAATCCTCTCGCTACCCGTAGTGCTTCTCATTTTCTGTCCTTCTACAGGTTTTCTGCTCCTCAAGAAATGATTTTCTTTGCCAACTTGGAAGCTCAAACTTTGCTGTTTTTTACAGTGTGTTGGGTTGTTGGGGTTTTTTTTTTTGCTTAGCTCAGTAATGGTCTGTTGTTATTGTCCAGAAGGGAGCCCCAGGTGGGATCCAGGCCTGAGACATCAGCTGTTTAAACAAGCGGAACGGCTGCCATTAATCTTGGCTTCTGGAGCTCATAACAGCGAAATGGAGCAAGCAGGGAATTGGTTCTCAATAAAAGAAGCGTCCTTCAGCCTTGCACAGTTTCATGTCCAGGCGCTAATCAATATATATTGTTCCCATAGATCACGGTAGCGGCAGGTGAGATATTGCCTGGACTACAGGCTTGCGTCGAGGGGATGTGTGAGGGTTTCCCGTGCACGCTACGGGCAAATCAATCTTCTAGAATAAGACTTGAAAGAGGTATCAGGAAAAGGCGTGAGATGACACTGAGGATGTTTGAGAACTGACCCTTTGCTGGGAATGTTTAAGACGGGAAGAAAGTCTGGTTCTTGTTGTCAGGGTGCTCTTGCACTTCAAAGCTCAATACAAAGCTGTCAGAAGATAAGTCTTTGCAAAAATACTGGTGGCTGAGAGCTAGCCGAAGTGTCACCTTGCCTGCACACCAGGTCTCAAACACCTGCATCCTCTGCTCCTCACCAGCCGTATTTCTTTATATTACTCCTTTGTCCTGATGGCCTCGCTCTTGCCCCTTTCTCCTCTCCCCACCGAATCTGTCTCTGCCATGCTGGGGTTGTATTTGTCAGTAAAAAGTTATCCATCGTACGCAGGAAAATCCCCGAGTGCTATAAACCGACCCAGCCTCCCTTCTGCACTCTTGAACTGGCAAAGCACTTGCTGCGAGTAGAATTTACAACGGCCCAGGAGAACAGCCCCGAGACGCGAGAGGCTCATACTGCTCAGATACAGGGATGTAATCTTCAGATTATTGCTGTCTGAGGCCACGGAGCCGAGGCATCACACGGAGATCTGACAGCCAGCCAGAAGTTCCCATCCCACTCCTGGTTGCTCAACAGCAACCACAAATCTGCAGTTTCAGAGCTACCTTCCTTACTAGAGGCTCGAGCTACGAGGAGATCAGGTTTTAATTTGGGAACAAAGTAAAATATCGGCAGCGTTTCACTGGTCGTGGTGATCAAACTCTGTGCCAAGGCTGATAGTTCATGGCCCGTCACAATCTCTTTCCACGTGAGTCCTGGCAGATACTGGATTGAGCATCTCAGAAGGAATGGTTTAACGAGCCCGAGAGTTCTCTCTTCTGCCAAGAGCAGAGGGTGCTTAAAGCGGGCCCTGGTGGACAATAGAAAGGTTTTAATGGTTGCGGAGTTGCCCTGTAGGTGATACAGACCCTGTGTTTCCCACTGCTGTGCAGGAGAGGTTACAGAGAGAGGCGTTTCAATTCCCAGAAGGAAGAAAGCACTTCTGGTTATATTACCAAGACAAATAGCCCGGTGAAATCAGCTCTGAGAGATGAGAATTGGTCCTGAAAGATTGACATGGTAAATTTTCAATACAATTCAATTCATGTGCTCCTTTGGTACTTGCTATTTTTTCCTCCTCAGCAGGTGGTAGGCAGAGGAGAGCGTGGCAAGCTCTTTTCTGTGATTGATGGTTCAGACTCCTCAATTAAAAGCATGTTTGTGGGTTTGAGGAAATCTCTGCGATGAGGGAGACGGAGGGAGAGCTCTGTGTGTGTGAACAGAGGCTGATTTTGTGGGGAGCCTTGTTATCAAGATGGATCAATAACTAAAGGGAGGGGGCAAGAGGCTGGGGGCAGACTCTGCTCAATGGTGCCTAGTGCCAGGACAAGGGGCAGCGGGCACCAACTGGAAGTCAGGAGGTTGCAGCTGAGCAGGAGGAGCAACTTGTTTGGGGGGAGGGTGTTGGAGCCTGGCCCAGGCTGCCCAGAGAGGTTGTGGAGTCTCCTTGTGTGCAGAGATTCCAGCGGCGCCTGGACACTGCGATGCTGGGCCCCCTGCTCAGGGTGACCCTTCTGGGACAGGGGGGTGGCTCCAGAGGGCACTGCCAACCCCCACAATGTTGGGATTTGGTGATGAACATGTTTGGTATAAATATTCGTGTATTTAGTTTCGCAACACCCTTCGAAACAGGGATTTTAGCCCCTGAATGACCTAAACTTCCAGCACGAAGTATTAGCCCTCTGCAGGGACAGGCTAATGCCCCAAAATTCCCCCTAAATGATGGTCTGCATCAACTCAGAAATGTGTGCAGTATGGAGAAGGGGGCTTGTTTGATCTTAACTACTAAACTTCTGCCATTTCTTAGCCAGAAAACCTTCCTTTCTGTGTATTGCCGTTCCAACGTAAGCTACAAGACTTGGTTTAAATAGAAATAAGTCTTAAAGGAGCGTAGCGAAGTAGCAAGTGAAAAAGTTCTATGTGACGTGCATGTTTTGAGCTCTACCTTCACCACTTCATTAGCTCTTTTTCAACAGAGGGGATGTGGGACAGATATTTGGGGTTTTATACAAATAACCTCCCCACACGGAGGGTCCTGACTGCAGCCTGTGAAATGATTAACATTCATCATAATTCCAAGGGCAGCATCTTAGCCACAATTTCTGACTGCCCGCTTGCAAAATCTCCGTCAGGCCTTCAGTGCCTTGATGCTCACTGGTTTCTTTGCCCTTCTCTGGATGGACGAAGGTGTGAAACTAAGGGGCTAGGAATGTTTTTTCGCCTCTTCTTCAGGTTAGAATTCCAGTTCATAGCATTGCCGCTGGAATAATTACTTCTTAGATTTGTCATTAATTCTAGTTCTTTTTAATGCATTAGCAGCGAGGCTGCGAGAGCCAAGGGGGATAGGTATGTTGGAAGCGGCTTCTCACGCATCAGTGAAATAATAAAACACTATGAACTGAAAGAGGAACATGAGCTTAAAAGGACAAATTGCATCTGGAAAATTTATTTATGTAACCAAACTAATTATGGCAGGTTCCACCTCGGTAGCACTTGAGGGTTTCATTACAAGATCTAATTGGACTTATATGTGCCGTAGAAGTTTTTTATCTTTTAATTGGTAGCAGAGATCAAAGCAAAGAGAATGAAAGACAAACTTGGTGTTTGTTCCATAAACTCATTTTCTGGCTTCCTTTGCATTTCCGTGGCTCTTCGGATCTGCGTGCAGCACAGGTGTGCCAAAAGAGAATCTGCTCCTGGTCCTTCAGTGAAGTGCTTGAGAAATTTATCAGACTCGTTCAGCCAGTCAGATCTTAATTACCAAAGGAGGCTACTTCAAGTCAGCCCTGAGTATCCTGCCTCTCCTCATACCTCTCTGGAACACGTCTGGAAAAAAGCAGGGGCTGTTGGAACCATTAAGGTTCAAAAAGACCTCTATGATCATCAAGTCCAACCTTCTACCCAACACCTCCATGGCCACTAGACCATGTCCCGAAGTGCCACATCTACTTATTTTTGGAACACCTCTAGTGATGGTGACTCCACCACTGCCCTGGGCAGCCTGTTCCAGCCTCACCACTCTTTCAGCAAAGGAATTGTTCCTAATATCCAACCTAAACCTCCCATGGCACAACTTGAGGCCGTTTCGTCTTGCCCTGTCTTTAGTTACTTGGGAGAAGAGACCAACACTGGCCTCACTACAACCTCCTGTCAGGTAGTTGTCGAAAGCGACAGGGTCACCTCTCAAGTGTGGAAGTTGCCAGTCCACTTTTCTGGTTCTCCAGCAAAGAGAGGGTAGAATTTTTTTAAATCTGTAGATATAAATAACTGGTATGCAGTGCTCTCACCACAGACGGAAGCAGAGCAGGTGCAGGGACGCTGTTCTCAGAGGCTGTTGGCCCCCTTGCTGTCACCTTGCTCTGTCACCTTGCAGTGCTTCGCTTCGCCAGGTAGGAAAAGGAGACCGTAACATTTCGACGTAGCCTTCCAGAAGGCCAAACTGCCGTTGTTCAGTTGCCTTGGGAACCTTCAGAGAAAGGGATTCGGGGAAGAAAAAAGGTAACGCTGACCCCCACGACACCGTTATTTTCTCTCTGTGGTGTCCTGGGATGTGTCCTCCACTGAGAACACATCCTGCTTCTCACAGTGTTAGGACGTAAAATGAGTTTTAAGGAGGAATTCTTTCTGGAAGCTGCTTGCTTTCTTTTTTTTTTTTTCCAGCTTGTTCTTTCACCCTCTCCTTGAAATGGCCCAAGGGTTTCAATAGCAGATCCTTCCCTTTCTTTTCCAGATATTAATTAAAAGAGCTCAATCTTCAACGCATTTATTATAATAAAATAGCCACGCGGTGTAAAGCAATCTAATTTCTCCTGCTCCACGGAGGCCAACCAAATGCCCACTTTGGGGCTTGAATATAATGAAAGAGCTGAAGAGTTATTTAGAACCATGCTGAAGATTCGTGTGCCTGTGGGAGTCACGGGTGCCTTATAACACCCCCATCATTACAAAAAGAGCCTTATTCTGTCACGAGTTCCAGGGTATTTTTCCTGTCCGAGAAAATGAGGATTTCCAAGATCTGATCACGCTCACTCAACATGAGGTAGTCCACGTGAAGGAAGCTGTCTGAAATGCCTCGCCTACAGCCTGTACATTACCACATTCTAGAAAATTCAGTTACAACGCACGAAACCATAGGAAACCAGATTTTATCAGTTCCTTTGCTCCCAGAACTAGGTGTTTATTTACGACGGTAATGCTCTTGCAAAGAAGCTCTTTGTTGCATGGAAGCTCTCCTGCATTCACAGCCCTCTGCCTGGAACACCCTAATCCTCTGTTTGCACAGGGGTATCTGTACGTTGAAGTGTTAAATCATTCCAAGAGGACACCTCACCGAGCAACAGCCGCAGGATAGCTTTGCAGCTTTGCTGTGTCAAAAATAAATGCGGGGGACTGATCTCCCCCTGCCCAAGTAATCATTTTGCATCTGCACAAAATGAACTTCAAGCTTTTCCGTCCCGGTTCAGCTGAGTTCGACACCCTTTATGAGTGACAGCATAAGCGGCGAGACAACAGAAAATCAAGTGCTGTGATACGGATATGCCAGCTCAAAAGGGATAAAGCAATAATAATAATAATAATAAAAAAGATTAGCGTTGCGGTTTTTGTGCCAGCAATCCTCCTATCATTTCCATACTCTACAGGAATCACAGGAAAAACAGGGACGTAGGATTGGCAGGGATGGCCTAGGTGACTGAGTCCAGTGCTCTGCTATCGCAGGCAGCAATGGCATATAATCCTTTTCATAAATCCTTCGACTTGCCAACGAAACGCAGCCAACTCAGGGGAGAACGCTGCGGCGGTTCGGAAGCATGCAGTAAACCCCACAGCTTGTCTAAAATTAAAAATGCGATTGAAGCTAGAGAGGCTTTCAGTAGGGATGAGCCAAAAAGTTTGGTTTAGTTCGTCTCCGACTCCAACCTCTCCTGGCATCCAGGTGGAAAAGGGTTACCTGCGAATGTCTGGTGCAAGACTTTCATATTCCTCTCTCATGTGTAAAGGCGGACTACGGCAACTGAGATCTGACTTGAGCACCTGCATGGTCAAAAAGTGCCTGTGGATCTTGAAATGGGTTGAAAATACCCCTTTATATATCACTTGAGGTATATTCAAGGTGACGTATTGCTTGTTGGTTTCAAGAAGGGCTAAACAAATCCAGAAGAGAGACCAGGCCAGCGAGAAGGTCTCCCCTGGGCCTCCGTTTCTCCAGGCTGAACAACCCCAGGTCCCTCAGCTAATACATTATAGTACAGTGGTGATAGGAGGAGAAACTTGTTTGGTGTGAGGGTGTCAAAGCCTGGCTCAGGCTGCCCAGAGAGATTGTGGAGTCTCCTTCTCTGGAGAGATTCCAAATATGCCTGGACACGTTCCTGTGCTACCTGGTCTAGGTGATCCTGCTTTGGACTGCGGAGATAAAGGACCTGTTGCTTGCTTACTTGCTTTCCCAGGTTTCAGCCTGCGCAGCCACGCTCAGCTCTGTACGCGACACCCAAGCGCAGCCTGCCGATGGTCGTCTCAAGTCTCCCTCCTGCTCCACCTCCTTTCTGCCTGGAGTACCAGAGCAGAACACATTGCAACCCTGGAGACATCACCAAATAACAGCGAGGTGAGTGTTTGCGAGGGAAAAACGAGACGCTCGCCAGCGAGCGCTTTCAAAGTGTGTTAACAATCCCAGCTTATCTCCCCCGCCCCGTTCCCATTCCCGCTGAATAGACGCTAATTGAAAATCATGTTTCCAACGTGAAGCCTTTTTCTAATTTGGTCTTATTTAGAAGCATTTGGGGATCCTATGGTTTGTTGTGTTTCCAAGTGATTTGCATGAGCTCCCAAGGGAAGCCGAGGGCAGTGTCAACATTTTGCTGGCAGACAGCGAGGGTCTCTGCTCGGCGCAGAATACTCATGTGCTCAAGGAGCCTGGATTCTTGGGGTAGAGGAGATTGCTGTAGAGCTCCGGTGCAAAACATCTCGGAAAACGCTGTCATATCTCTTCCTCTCCGGCGTTTTTTTGCAGTTCTTTAGCAATCCGGATTTCCCTGGTAGGCATGGGAAAACTCAACTGAGCATTTAAATAATTTCACAAGTGTTTTTTAACAGGAAAGGGAGGACTGCCAATGCAGTACAGTTAGATGTGCTCACAAAGGTGCTTTCTGGGCTCTAGGTCCTAACCTCATCCTGTGGTTCCAGGATGGGGCAGTGACCACCTCTTGGGGCAACCTGGGCCAGGCTCTCCCCCCCCTCAGCAACAACAATTTCTCCCTTCTCTCCACTCTCAATCTCCCTCTTGCAGTTTAAACCATCCCCCCTTTTCCTGTCCCACCAGGCCCTGCTCCAAAGAAGGTAGCATCAGCAGATGTTACAAGGCTGGCCAGTGTTCAGAGCTTGCTGAGGGCTTTGTACACAAGGAAAGTTGGATGTTTGTTCTCTCTTTCTCCTGCAGAAGGTGTCAGAGGCTGTGAGGGTACCACTGCCGAAGGCTGCGGTACCTAGAGATACTAATAGGAAGGCAGATGGTCTAGAAACAGTCCTGACAGATGATGCCAGGGATTCTCAAAGTCATACCCAGCAGAACCGCTGATTTGTTCCCACCCTCATAACAGGGATTAGCGTCGTTGGTATTCTCCCCGCAATTCTGGAGAGGCTGCTCACCCTTTACGTGTGATTAAATCTTTTGCTTGTGCACTGGAAAGAAGTTGTTCAATTATTTGTAGTTAAAGGATAAAAATTAGAAAGCATCGGAGTGTCAAAAGGGGAAACGTTGCTGCCTCGTGGTGAGTGGAAATGCTGTGGAGCTCTTGGAAGCGCCGAGTTTTGCCCAGTTTGTGAGAACGAGGCGGAAATACTCAAGAGTGCGGAGAGGCAGAAGCGGACAGTTCCTTCTCCAAAGTGAGAGTGGCTTGGGACGTGTACTCCAGTGTGTCTGATGCTCTTGCTTTTTGGTGCTTTTCTACTTACATTTGATGAAATTTGTGGCCGTGTTGCTTTCTTTGTGCAACATTCCACAAACATTGCTATGAATTTTTGAGACTTTCACGAGGTATCGTGAGCGTACACTTCACGGCAGGTAGCACAAGTATTTGATGGAGTTATTTGAAATATTTAATAAAACATTAGATGAGTATTTTGTACGGTGTGATTTGTGTGATTCCCGAGCTTCACCTTTAGCCCCTGATCCTGGATGACCAAGCCCCCTTCTTTGGGTACAGTAGTTGGTCCTAGAGATGTTAGGGTATTTATTTCATTGTCCTCCCGGGGGGTTCCTGATAAACTGCTGCAATTTCCATATCACAGAATCACAGAACGTTAGGGGTGGGAAGGGACCCTTGCTCTTCAACCTCCCCATTTCATTACAACATCCCAACCATTTTGTATCTTTTCAAAAGGAGGATGGAGTACTCAGCACCTGGCCCGTTAATTTGCCCTAATCAGCCTTGTACAGGTGCGAAAGTTTTCAACAAAAGTAGAATAAACTCGATGTAAACCAAACTGATCATTTCCCCCCCGCAACAGACTCTCTTTGAGCTGAACAATTTGTAAATCCTACATGTTTTTAAGTTTTCTTGCCAAATATTATACTTCACAGCCACATTTTTCTGCCCTTCAAGATGTTTCCTCTCTATTGCTGCTACGTGAATGTTTCACAGAAACAAGAGACTCAAACTGACTCTGGCAAGGGCTGAGTTTTCAATCTTTACCCAGCTTTGCCTGTGTGGAAAGGCACGCGGCATTCTCGGCCTCAAATTATAGTGCCAATTAACTATAATTAACACGCAAGGCACAAATGCTTTGTCAGGGGTACGGTAGCTTCTGAACCGGGGAACAGAGTGGGCATCACTAACTGGTTCTCAAATCATTTGCGATACTTTATAATTACCACACCGCGCTCGGCAGGGTGAACAATGAGGCTGGCACAACCAGGCAGCTGCTACACGTACAAAGGTGCACAAATAAACAGGGGGGGAAAAAAACAGCCCAGCTTTATTTCTCCAATCTCATTTTGGAGATGTCGCTTGGAGCAGCCTCGGCGTAGTGGGTTTTTCAGACAGCCGCGCACCACGGAAATCGTTTAATAACGTCTCGGTATCGTTCTGTTTATGGGAGCAGGTAGCACTGGATTAGACACTGGCTCTGTTTTTGCAGAGCGGGAAGGCGGCAGCATCTGCAGGGCCAGAGCGACGCCTGCTGACGCAGGGGACGCGGAGTCTGGGCTGCTCATGCACACACTACCTCTTAGAACAAGAGGCAACAGCCTCAAGCTGCACCAGGGAAAGTTTANTGATTTGTAAAACTAAGCTCTGTCAGGAACTCAAGCCCGATTCTTGAGAAGCAGAAAATAAGCAGAATTCAGGTTTGCTTGCTCATCCACCTTAAACCAACAAACGGACTCAATTTCAGACACTTTATTATCCCCTGGGTATCTGGCCTGCAGAAACCTTCCAGGTTCGGTACGTGAGCACTCCTGTGATTAAACCACTGTGCCAGTGTGAAATTCTCATTAAGCGTGTCTTCTCCTTCTGCCACGCTCATCACAGAACTCTATTATTGGCCCCATCTCTGGCTTTGTCTGAAGCCTGTCCTCCACCAAAGTCCAGCTGTGGGGCAAGAGCAGTAATTTATTTTTTTTCCTCTGGGGTGGTGGGGGAAAGAAGCAAATTTCATTGATTTCACAAGGGAATTATGTTTCCTGTGGCGAACCTGCTGAAACCTGTGCAGAGATCTGCAATGATTCCATGGATTAGTGGGCAGTGTGCAGGAATGGGAGTCAGAGGTATAATGAGAACGCTTTGTTATCAAATGAGGTTGTATCCTACCAGGCTCCACGTGAGGTTGGGAAGGAAGAAGAGAGGAATACCGTGACTGATGGCCAGATTCACCATATTTCATGAAACTGGGAGATCTGTACTGCAGAACCTGAAAGACCTGTGTGTCAAAACTCCATTTCAAGCTTTGGAGTTTCTAAAAATACATTTCCAAAAAATAGCCGGAGTTTACAAACCAAGAGATTCCTGAGTAACTCTGAAAAGTAATTGAGAGCGGCGTCTCCTAAACCGGTGACGCCATCAGCTCTTAATTTGAATTCCTTCTGTATTAATGCTGAAGGCTTACGGTGATTCATTTCAGGCAGGTTCACGATAGAAAATATTTCGTATATTTTCGCATCTATTTCAGATACGTATTTTGCGTGTATTTCACTTGCGAAGCACAGGGGGAAAAAAGCAAAGCTGTGAAAGGTAAAGGACGTGGCACATCCCTGGGCAAACACAGACATCCCAAACCTCTGCCCAGTGAGTGGGGCATGGTTGGACTCGATGATCTTAAAGATCTTTTCAACCTAAATGATTCTATCATTTGATGACAGGCAGATAAAATCAGGTTTGGGCCATTCCAAGCAGGACCTGGAGGGGCTGGAGTGTGGCCAGAGAAGGGCAACGGAGCTGGGCAAGGGGCTAGAGCAGGAGGCTGGGGAGGAGCGGCTGAGGGACCTGGGGGTGTTGAGCCTGGAGCAAAGGAGGCTCAGGGGAGACCTTCTGGCTCTCCACAACTCCCTGAAATTCAGGAGATTGGAGCCAGCGGGGGTCAGGTTCTGGTGTTGGTCTCTTCTTACAAGTCAATAATGACAGAACAAGAGGGAACAGCCCTGAAGCTCCGCCACGGAGGTTTAGGCTGGACATTAGAAAGAATTCTTTCTTTGCAAGAGTTGTCCAGCATTGGAACAGGCTGCTCNCAGGAGATACTGTGTTACTGTGGTTCTGTGACAGGGCAAGAGGACCCGGCCTCAAGCTGCACCAGGGGAGGTTTAGGTTGGAAATTAGGAGAAATATCGAAGAAATATCTTCACTGAGAGGGTTCCCCAGGCCTGGCCCAGGCTGCCCAGGGCAGGGGTGGAGTCCCCCTGATCCCCGGAGGGGTTTCCAAGCCGTGGAGATGTGGTGCTGAGGGACACGGGGTAGCGATACCCTGGCAGCGCTGGGTTAGATGTTTGGACAAAATAACCTGGGAGGCCTTTTCCAGCCCCAAACGACTCCGTTTTTCCTCCCCTATGACCATGTTTCCCCCTCCCGCCATTTTACTGCGCCCCCCCCGCCTTCCCCCNTAAAGATTCTACGATTCTATGATTCTATGTATGTACTTAGTTTGATAAAAATAGTTCTAGTGCTTTAGATTGGTGTGCATGTTCAGAGGAGCTATCCCCCGTGCTGCCCAGCACCGCAATAAAGAATGCCTATTTAATAACACTTAGTTGTTACTCAGTTTTCTTTGTTTCAAAGATTAAAGGATGGACTGGATGATCTTATTGGTCTTTTCCAAACTCGGAGATACTGTGATACTGTGGTTCTGTGACAGGGCAAGAGGACCCGGCCTCAAGCTGCACCAGGGGAGGTTTAGGTTGGAAATTAGGAGAAATATCGAAGAAATATCTTCACTGAGA
>WEIS01012937.1:0-13382 GCA_013389965.1 Todus mexicanus
TGCTGAGGGTTTTGTGGCAGCCAGCTCAAGCGGAGGGCACGGGCGGCATCACGTCGTTAATCAGCTCTGCCCCGTGCGCGGCTCAGCACCCTTCTCGAAGCGCGGTGACACAGCTCGAGCTGCAGCCCCCCCCCGCCCTGCTGCTGCTGCTGGGGACAGAACGCTCTGTGTGCTGCGAGTGCTGATGTTGGGAAGGGAAAAAAAGGATGCGTGGAAGGAGGAGGCTTTTTTCAGTTTTAAAGAAAGCCTAGAGCAAGGAGAGCAGCGTTTGGGGAAGAATGGAGGTGGGGGACAGGACTAAGAATAGTCCCTATTCACGAGTGACTCACCTCACCGTGGCTCCGTGGGAGCTGGTGTCCTCCGTGAAGGTGTGCAGCCCTCAGCCGCTTCTCAGGCAGGGGAACGAGGCAGCTTCTCCTGGTATCTGGGCACAGCTCTGGTCTGCCTGGGGCACAAGAGATGTTGTTAGCACCCTCTGAGTCCCGTGGAGAAATCCATCGCCTTTTTGCAGCTGCATCTCTCATTTCAGAGGAGACCAGGGGCCTCAGCCAGCAGTGCCTGTCCCGCCACAGCCATTCCCAATCCCGCAGGAAACCCTTGTGCTGGATCAGAGGGATTGGGCTTGCCCTTGTGGTCAGGTGAAACCACATCAGAGAAACTGGAGATGGTTCTCTAAGCTGCAGAGCGCCGAGGGGATCGTCCACCCCCTGTTCCTCAAAGGCAGCACAAATGAGGCTGCTCAGCTGCGGCCAGGCAAGGCAGAAACAAGAGCCACGCTGGTCACTGCGCCAGCAGAGACATTAATTTCTTCCCAGCTGGTCTCCTCTTTATGCCCAGGAGCTGGAAATTCAAAAGCCGCCCACACTACCCCTCTCTCTGGCTGATCCTCACTGAGTCATCCTGGCATTTGCGAGCTCTCGCTGCTTTCCTCGGAGGAAGCAGTCAGAGAGCAGAAGCAAACCTTGCAGCGTGGCCTAAATGGCTGTTACTTTAAACCCAGCAGGAGTCTGGGCGCAGGTGAGGGGGTGTAGGACGGGATATTTCTTTACCTGTGGTTCCTCTTCTGTCGCAAGGTGAGCCCCTTCCGCGTTGCTCTGTGCTGCGTTTGCTCCCGGGTCACAGGGGTTTCCAGGGCCACCCAGGACAATATTTCTCCTCTCCATGTGCCATCCATGCTCCTCCCGACTCCGGGAGCTAAGTGGAGAGCTCCTGCTCAGGCTTGTGGGGGGTGAAACAGAGGCAGGGAGATGGAAGTAACAGCATGAGTCAGAAACCAGAGCCCGGTAAACAGCGATTCCCACCTTTCAGCCAGGGATCCCTTCCATCGCTTGACCGACTCTAGCCTGGGAGCCAGCCCCGCTCCCGCTGAGCGCCGCGCGGTTTCTGTCTCGCAGGTGAGGTGGGCTTTCTTGCAGAGGACCGGCGGATAAACGTGGCGGTGACGCGCGCCAGGCGCCACGTGGCCGTCGTCTGCGACACCCGCACCGTCAGCAGCCAGCCCTTTCTGCAGCGGCTGCTGAGCTACTTCAGCCAGCACGGGGAGGTGCGCTCGGCCTTCGAGTACCTCGACGACCTCGTGCCCGAAAACTACGCTCAGGAGAGCTGCAGCGAGCGACCCCAAGGTGCAAAGCTCCCCGCGGCACCCAGCCCCAAACCACAGCCACCTCCGGGGAGGAAACTCAAAGCAGCAGCAGCCACCAAAGCCACGTGTCAGAAACCCGCAGCGCGCTTCTCCCCGGACGCAAGCGGAGCTGGGAAAGAGAGCCCGGGCACAAAAGATGGTACTGACAGATTCAAGGCCATGCTGGTGGCCTTCCTGGAGAGCAGCGAGATGCAGCTGGATTTCCCCCCGACCCTCAATTCTCACGATCGGATGCTGGTTCACCTCGCGGCAGAGGAGTACGGGCTGCAGCACGTGAGCAGCGGGGAGGGCAGGGAGCGGTACATCAGCGTTCGCAAGAAGCAGCCGGCTGAGCCCTTGCCGCCTGCGGCCGCCCCCCGGAGCCAGCGGCTCCCCCTTCCCCAGCCACCACATCCCAGCGGCGACACGCCAGCCCCTGCCCAGCCAGGAGCAAGCAGGGAGGGCTCAGGGAAGGTGGACCTGAAAACCCTGCACCTGGAGAGAGTTCAGAGGGAGAAAACCAGGCGGGAGGAAGCAGCGAGGAAGGCTCCGGAGCCCAGTGCGGGTCCTCAGGGCAGCGGCAGGAAAAAAGACAAAAGTGAAGCCAAAGGTAGGTCTGTCTCTTCATAACCGGCACAATCGATGGTCTGCCTTGGACAGGTCGTGCTACGTAATCCCCATGTTTTTGCCTCCAGGCCTTGCAATTTGTGTGCGTGGAGCTCGGGCTGCGGCTCCGGGAACGGTCCCTGCTGCTTGTCACTGCAGACGGGAGAGCTGGCAGGGGAGAGCTGGCAGGAGCGCGCATCCGTCGGCTGCAGCATCTGGGGGAGAGGGGGTTGGATGCCTGGAGGAGCATCTCTTCAGTTGAAAGACAGACACTGGGGACCCTTTCCCAGGAAGCGAGTATCCAGAGTTAGATTGGAGCCTCCCAAATGTAGGGAGAGGAACTAAGAGGAGTAATCTGGCCCGCACCAAAGGATGTCGCTGCCTCCTAAATGCAGAGGAAAGCAGAGCCGGGAGCTGCCGTGCCCCTGCCACGGTCCCTGCCTCGGCCCCTTTTAGCAGAGGGAGGCACCCAGGCCCGCTGCAGGTGGGAGCCTTGAGCTCCTACTGCTGCCCTTGAACACCGGCCAGAGGTTATGGGCACGACAGGTCTCATGATGCTGAAATCCTGTCGGGGTGAACGGCAGCTCCCTGGCCCCGTGCTGCTCTCCCCAGCCCGGGCTGTAGCTGTGGGTGACTCAGGTTTGTTCTCAGCAGGAGGTTTCACGGCCACGTCTCCTCCCTGTCTTCTCCCCAGGGAAGCCGGCAGTGAAGAGCGGCGCAGACAGTGCGGCAGAAGAAGACATCGACGCTCTGATTTCTGCTGCCATCCGAGCTGACAGCACCTGCGGGTTCCCTCGCTGCAAAGCCAGCGTTACCACCCTGGGGCAGCTTTGCCTCCACTGCAACAGGCGCTACTGCCTCAGCCATCACATCCCGGAGGTACGTGCGGGGCCGGGCAGCCTCCCGGGGCTCCGAGTGCTGGGGAGGCTGCAGAGGAGTAGGACGTGCCATGCGTTTAACGTGGGAATTTTCCCCATCGAGCTCCCCAGGCAGGATTTTCTTTGCAAGGAGTTTAAAGCAGAGCACTGCCAGAGCTGTTGCTCGAGCTGCAGGTAGGAAGGGCTGCCAGGCGCTAACACGTGGGCTCTGCATGCCTCCTCCTGAGAGCTTTTGCTGTTTTCCCCTCCTGCTTTGTGCCCTTCACCGTTCTCTGACATTGATGCTCCCAGGTCGTGCAGATAAAACAAGGCAGAGAGGAGAGAGGAAGAGGCATGAGCTTGAGGCAGTGATTTGAAGGATCCTGGGCACTCATTTCCCAGGCAGATCTAGGAAGGAAGGAAGCTGGGGTTAAACCAGCATCAGGCTTCGTCTCTGTTGGGCTGCAGAGGCAGGCGGGGAAGTTTAATCCTCCCTGGTTGGCAGCACGATGCTCCATGTCAGCGAGCCTCAGGGTTGCGCCCTGCAGGCAGAGCTGACGTGGCCGGGTGGTGGCTGTGACGGGGTGATGGATTTCCATTTGGCCCCAGCCTCCTGTGCCATCATCCCTCACCCTGCATCACCCAGGGCCGGCTTCTCGTCGCGTGGAGCCTCCCAGAGCTCAGCAACGTTTACCGAGCTGACCTGTAAATCCTCGGCGTAGATTTCCCCCTGTCAAGTGCTTTCTGTTTCCATGGCAAAGAGGAGTTGTGTTTATGGTCATCCACAATCCAGTCAGGATATAAATCCGTTTCCTGCACAGTCGCCTCTCCCTGCTGAATTGCAATGAGGACTCTGATGAAAAACAATTGGAAGGATAAATATCTGTGTCAACGAGATTTTCTTGGCTCTTTAAAGCTCTGATGTTACCAGGCTTCGATGTGAAACAGCCTGGGACCTCCTACCCACGCCTGGCCCTAAGAGAGGCGAGCACGTACCTGGAGCCAACCCGGCGGGGCGGGAGGGTCCCTGTTCCGAAGGAGCTGCTGCTCCCCCTTCAGCACCCCCAGCTGCTGCTCCTCACTGCCCAGCGCAGCGCATTGAAATGTTCTGAAAACATCATGGACCAAGCGAAGGGGGAAAGCTTAGAGGATCTCTAATTCAGACCTGGTGGAGATGATTCAGGATGGTGCTGAGCCTGGCTTAACGCACCTTAAACGTGGCCCAGGCTTCAGCGCAGACGGGTTCGGGGGAGGTTGGCCTGCACAAAGCGAGCCTTGTGAAGCTTCTGTGGTTGCGGAGCAGAAGACGGCTCTGATTACATTAGAGCAGCAGCTAGGTGCCTAAAAAGATCCCTTCTTACGTCCCAAGTCGCCTTTCCTGTTTCACTCCTCTCTCCCCAAGTGTCGCTGGGTTAGCAGAGGACGCAAGTCGGGGCTTGGGTTTATTTCCAGCTCACACAAGAACCATTAAAGACCCGGTCGTTCGCGTGGCGGCGCGAGATTGTTTAAACCAGATGTTTAGAGTTTTGGAAGGAGGCACTTCAACGGTACGAAAGGATGATTTACCTGCTGTGCAGCCACCAGGAGAAAGATTGCCTTTCTACCTTTCGTTTTCTGGTAGAGGAGCTATAAATAAATGGGAGGTGGTTTCAGGGGGTGCGAAGCAGGTGGGAGAGGAATTCCAGGGGGACAATGGCCCGAATTTCACTGGCCGCTCTCTCTCCGCCAGGTTCACGGCTGCGGGGAGAAGGCCAAGGCGCAGGCGCGGCAGAGGATCAGCAGGGAAGGGATTCTCTACCCCGGCAGCGGCTCCAAAGACAAGTCCCTGGACCCAGCCAAGAGAGCCCATCTCCAGCGGCGCCTCGAGAAGAAGCTCAGCGAGCTGACCAGCCAGAGGAAGAGCAAAAAGAAAGACAAGGAGAAATGATGGTCCCGAATATTCCCTTTTTAGCCTCGGAGTCACAGGTCAGGCTACATAACCCAAAGATGCTGCTGTATCTGCAGGGCCGTGCTGCGCCCGAGAGGGGAGCAGGAGCTCTCGGTTTTGGGTAGCAGACAGCTCGGAGCCAGCGTGCCTGGATATAGAGCCCCTGGGCCTCCCTGAACCGCAGAGCCGAGGCAGAGGAAGGAGAGCAGCTTTGTCTGTCCCTGTTACCCTCACTGCCAAACGGACAGACGTGTGCGGCGGGCGGGAGAGGGCCAATAAAGACCAGGATTAAAACCCCTAAAGCCATCGGCTGTCGTGGTGATATTTTTCCCTGCTACAGGAACAAGAAAAATGCCCATGAACAGGGACATGGGAGGAACTGAAGGCCCCAGGGGCCCCTCTGCTCTGGGGAGGAGGATCGAGAAAATGGGGTCTCAGCTCCATTTCCTGGTGCACCAATCCCACCGGCGCTGCTCCCAGTTCAAATGGACCGGGCTGTCCACGCAGCAGCAGGGCGCCCAGCATCGCAGTGTCCAGGCGCGCTTGGAATCTCTGCACACAAGGAGACTCCACAACCTCTCTGGGCAGCCTGGGCCAGGCTCCAACACCCTCCCCCCAAACAAGTTGCTCCTCCTGCTCAGCTGCAACCTCCTGGCTTCCAGTTGGTGCCCGCTGCCCCTTGGCCTGGCGCTGGGCACCCCTGAGCAGAGTCTGGCCCCAGCCTCATCCCCACATGCCAGATGAAGCAACTAAGCAGCAAATTTCCCCCCAAAGCGCAGTGCCTGTGTCCATGCTGTGAACCCCTTCCAAAAAAACCCCTTCCTCATCCTTGAGGAAACTTCATCCTACAAAAACTCCTCCACTTGCAGCCCCGGTGCTGGGCAGATCCGTCCTGCCTGCTCCGAGCATTGCCTTGGCTCGTCCCTCAGTCCCCAGGGCCGGCCGTGCGTCAGCCACTGAGGGATGGCACCGGCTCGTGCGGCAGCAGATGGGACATCGGGGCTCCTAGAGGGGAAGGTTGGGAGGAGGAGAAAGAGACGGAGCATGGGAGAAGACCTGCGTGCCAGCGAGCGGTGCTGGGCACACACGGGGGAAAGAGC
Source organism: Todus mexicanus (assembly GCA_013389965.1). Taxonomy (NCBI): domain Eukaryota; kingdom Metazoa; phylum Chordata; class Aves; order Coraciiformes; family Todidae; genus Todus; species Todus mexicanus. The sequence continues at coordinate 6,112 of WEIS01012937.1, forward strand.
CAGCGCGGTGCCCGCGAGGGAGAGACGCAGCAGAGAAATCGCAGCCTCGGCCCAAAACGAAGGTCGGGCAGAGGAGACAGCTGAGCAGGAAGAAAAATCACTGCCAGCTCAGGGCCCCACCACGGTGTTACCCTTCGTCACAGATAAATGCCTCATTCACACTTTTTTTTTTCCTGCTCAAATCATTCAAGCAACCACCTCCCTGCCCGTGCTCACCCCGTGGCAGCCGCCTTCTGGCGATCGGCCCTGAACACCCCCAGGTTTCCCTGCCTGGCTTTCTGCCCGCGTTCTGCAGGCTGGGAAACGCCGCAGCTCCCCGTCCCCAGCACATCCACCAGCCCGTGCCATGGGGAGCTCCACCAGAGCCCCCGGAAGGCGGCGTGGGCATCGGCGCCCCCAAAACCCCAAATCGTACCTAGGCGCTGGTCCTCCCTCGAGCCGGGAGCCCACGCACAGGCAGGAGCCAAACAGGTTTTTCCCCTCCTGTCACCTTGAAACAGGAGTTGGGCTTAAAAACAATGAAATTAAGGCTCTCTTGTGTCTGCCTTTGGTCACAGCGCCAGGATGTTTCCTTCTGCACCCAGATTTGGGGTAAAATGAGGGAGCTTTGGGATGAACAAGTCAAAGCGCGACTCCAGGGCTGCAAAAAATAATGCGCAGGCACAAGATTGTCAATAACAGAGCGGGAAATTTCTGTGCTGGTCTGAGCGGCCCCGGGTGTTGGTTTAGCCAGGAAAAGGGGCCAGGGTGGGAGAAGCCACCCCCATGATGTTGAACCACTCGTCATGTCCAGACACCGCTCGGCAGCCAGCGGAGAGACGGGCAGAGATTTACTTAGAAAAAAGGATGGAAGAAAACCCCATATGTAGTAACGATCACTCGCTCTGCTGTTATTTCTCCCTTCTTTCATTCTCCCTGGAAGCGTTTCAGCCGCGCTGCACCAAAACCCAGCAGACAAACCACAGACACCGAGAGAACGCGCCGTGCTGGCATTTTATCAACACCCCCCCCCTCCATTTTCCCCCGGTTCAACCATGAAGCGCCTTCCACGGCAGCCCACCCCGCCGCAGGGAGCCCCTGGGGCGCGCGTTCGAGGGCAGCACCGGCTCCTGGGGGCCTGCTCAGGAGCCTGGCTGGCGGCCGGGCACTGGTTTGGGGAGGGCGTTGCTGGTTTTGGTCCATTTGAAGGGAGGGCTCCTTTCCCAGCGGGTCCGTTCGCAGCCCCGAGCGCATGCGAGGGCGACTCGGATGGAGAGAGGCGCAGCTGAGGGGTTGCTCCAACCTCCGAGCGCTTCGGCGGCGAGATGCTCCGGCCGCGGCACCCCAGCAGCTCCCGTCCAGCGCTGCAGAGCCTCGTGCAGCTGCGGACACTGTCCTGGCAGCTCTCAGCCAAGCCTCCGGCTGAGCCAAGCCCCCCCTCTGCCCATGGTCCCCGGGGCAGAGCCGGTGTCGGGGTGCAGGACCCCGGGGGCGCGACGGGCTCCCCTCGCCAGCAGCCTTAGTTTCGCCGGAGCGGGTGCCACATGGAGATGGGCTTCCTCAGCGTGGCCAGCATCTGGTTCCAGTGCGTGGTGCCCATGCCGCTGGCCGCCGGGCCGATGAGCACGTGGCCGGTGTTGTCGGCGTGACCGTCCTCGCCCGACTCGGCCACCGTCACCCGCAGGGATAGGTCCTGGGGGGGCACGAGGCTGTCACGAGGGTCCAGCACAGACATCCCTCCCCTCGTTATATACACACCTCCAGACCTTCCCCAGCCAGACAGGCACACACCAGGGTACCCTCTGGTGCTGACCCAGACCTACATACCCCCTATGCCCCCCCCAAACTCACAGCCACCACAGGAGCTGTTCCCATACACACACAGCCCCCTGTTCCCTCCCCACTCCTACACATCCCTCACCCCCTCCCCTCACACTCAAACCGTACGTGCTGCTCCCCATACCCCACAGATACCTCCTCCTACCNGGCGCCCTCCCCAGCACCCCTCGCACCCCAGGAGGTCCCCACCAGTGCGGAATTTGGGGACCTCAAGAAGTGACGGGACATCCCCACCCTCCCCAGGCAGGGACGGACCTGGAGCACGATGGCCGGCACTGAGAAAATCATCGCCTCGTTGAACACGGGGTTGGTGTCGTCCCTCTTCACCGCCGTCTTCTTCTTGCTGATCTTCCTCCCGTCCTGCAGCAGGTACACCTTGACGAAGGGATCTGCTCGAGGTGGGGGAAGAGAAAAACCCCTGGGTCAGTCACACTTTTGCCCTGGGATATGGAGAAAGGGGGGAAGCCATCTCTGGTGGACCTTCCTGGGGGGGTCTGTCCTCCACGGGAGCCACTCCAATAAATACCCAGGTGGCACAGTAAGATATAGAGCAGGACGGGAGCCCACCTCCAGCCCGCAGGAGACCAAGGCACCCGTGCGCCCGGCGTCCCCCGCTCACCTGCGGTCGCTTTGCCGTTGCTCCACACGAGGTTCCTGGCTTTGACCACCACCACCGTCAGGCGCTCGGCCGTGGGCAGGTAGCTCAGGGAGAGCAGGATCTCCCCCACCGTGTCCACTGCCTGTGGGACACAACGTCCCGTCACCCACCGACCTCAGCCCGGCAGGAAGGAGAAACCCTCCGAAACCCCTTGTGTGGGAGACGGGCCATCGCCCCCGGGTCACCTTGTTGGTGTCCTGCAGGTAGAGCCAGGCGTTGAAGGGACGCGTGGCCAGGTCCAGGTCGGAGAGCTTGAGCTCGGCCACGCCGGTGCTCACGTTCCTCTCGTCCTCGTCGATGCCGAAGGCGGAGAAGCGCAGGCTGTTCTCCTCCAGCGCCGCCGGGTCCAGCGGGATGGAGAAGCGCTCGTCGAAGGCCACGGCGTAGGCGCTCCGCTGGATCTGCCGTGGGGACCGAGGGGGGCTCGATACCCGACAGGTTTTGGGGCCGCGTCCCCAGATCTACCCGGTGTCCCCGGTGGGAAGCGTGAGGAGCTCCCCGCTGCGCCCCGGGAGCTCAGGTGCGCGGCCACCTCAACCTCTCCAGGCTACGGGATCTGGCCAAGGGGGTGTCACCCCCAGCCCCGCTCCCAGCCAAACCCACCAGGCTTTGCAAGCCCGAAACCTGCCAAATGGGGACGGCGCTTTCCGTCAGACATCACGTCCAGGTGGTGTCCTTCACTTGGAGCAACAGCAGCAGCTCCCCAGGGCCCCATCCCGCAGGGTGCTGAGCACTACCTACCCCCAGAGCTCTGCAGGAGCTGCCAGTTCCCCCACTGCTCAGAAATGGGGGCTTTAGAGGCTGGTTTCCCCCTACCCCTACCCACAAACCAGGGCTCTGTCCTGGGAGGGGGCCTGGTGCTCCTGCAGGATGGGAACCCGCAGCCTTGGATGGCGCAGAGCAAACTGGAGCCACCAGCTCCGGGTGCTGCAGGGGCCGAGGGATCCCGCTGCAGCACCAGGGGCTCAGGCCTGTGAACCCATCAGGCTTCATCCCAGACTCCCCAGCAGCGCTGGGCAGGATGGTTCATCCCATCCCATCCCACCCCAAGGACTTTCTCATGTCTTCTAGATGCGGCTCCATCCCGGGGATGAAGGACCCAAAGCGGCTCACGAGGTGGGGCCATCCCAGCACAGCGTTCCCGCGCTCTCCCATCGGGTTCCCCTGACCCCGGAGTCCCCGGGGGACTGAAGAACCAGATCTGAAGCTCTCGGCTTCCCGGCGCCGAGGTCTCTGCCCGCAGCCAGCGCGATGCTGGGGGATGCTGGGCTGAGCGGCGCAGCAGAGACGTCACCTGCTCGGTCTCAAAACGCCCGCGAGGACCGAGCGGCACGAAGGGGAAGAACCGCCCGTGCCCGTGACTTGTCTCGGGACGGCAGCAGAGAGTAAATGGCGCTGGTGAATTATAGATAACGATGCTAAATAATAAATTTCTCCAGAGCATCAGCAAAGAGCCTGATCTTTGGAGGGAAAAAACGGCCTTAAAAGGGCGCTGTGGAAATCTGCTAAAGGCAGCGGGTTTGTGCTCGCTGGAACGGAGCCTCCACCCCCGCAGAAGGGCTTCTTGACTGGGATGAAGCTTTCTGCTTTCTGGAATATCCTGATTAAATCAAACCCGCTGGCCCCGAGCTTTGCAAAAAAAAAAGAAGCAGCTGCAGAAAGAAAACCGAGGCTCCCGCTTTCCAACAGCTGCTTTTTGGGCACTTAGAAAGAGACGCTCCACCCCAAACCAGCCCCAGTCCTGGCCCTGCTGGTGCCGGTGCAGCCGCCCAGACCTTCGGCCGCCATGTCCCGTGCAGGGAGGGGAAGCGTAGCGGCTGCCGCAGAGCAGAGAGGCGGCTGAGGGACACGGTGCTCGGGCTGCCTTATGCTGATGAGGCGCGTGGGGACGCGACACGACGCTGACAGCACGTGCCCAAAGCGCTGCCTCCCCCCAGATCCCACCCCAGACCCTTCCTCCACCTCCCGCAGCGTCCCCGGCCCCCGCGCAGGGAAACTCCGGCTGGAGAACTTGCTACAAGCCACGCTCAGAGACAACAAAGTCACCGCGCATCCCAGCCAAGAGGGATGAACCCCTGCCTCTGCCGGGTCTCTGGTGCCCAACCCCACTTGGGCCCTCCCCTACCCCGCAGCAGCCCCCGAGCAGGGTGAGCTGGTTTGGTCGAACCACGACCCAGGGCTCCAAAATCCCTGTGCCAGCCACGCCCAGCCCCAGCGCGTCCAGATCCCTCCCGGTCCCAGGGCTCCGCCGCTGGCTCGAGGAGCTCGGCCAAGGGATGGGTCCAAAGGCAGCAGCGGGCACGCGGCGAGCGAGGCCACCGCCCCACGGGGGGTTCGCGCAGCGAGGGGCTCACCCGGGAGATGCCGACGATCTGCTCGGCCGGCAGCAGGCTGATGCGCATGAAGCAGGACTCGAAGCGAGCGTCCTCCTTCTCCAGCAGGTCCTTGCCCTGCAGCAGCGTCACGTGCAAGGTGGCCGCCTTCCTGTCGTACTCCATGGACACCTCCACCTGCCCCACCATGAAATCCTGCCCGAAGTTGTTCCCGATGGAGGAGATGGAGTTGAGGGAGTCGGCCGAGATGGATTTCTTCAAGGGGCCGTAGTGCGCCAAGCCCAGGTCTCTGCTCATCAGCTCCAGGCTCCCCAGCTCGTTGATGCTCTCGAAGGTGTCGTCCGCCCGCAGGCTGCTCTTGCGGCTGGGCAAGGTCCTGTCCAGCGCCCTCTGCGAGCCCGGGGCCATCCCTCGCTGCCGGCAGGGGAAGGAAAACCAGGCACTGCCATCCCATCCCATCCCATCCCATCCCATCCCATCCCATCCCTCCGCGCAAAGCCGGGGACAGCTGGGATTCGCCGGCGCCTCTTGGACGCTTGACGGCTCCTGCTTGGCCTCAAGCTGCCGCGGCAGCAAAATCCCCGCGCCTCCCGCGGCTCCCCAGCCCTGTGCACCAGCTCCGCGCTCATCCCCTGCGCCCTCCGGCAGCACCGGGGCGCTGCCCGCGCCTTTTCCCCTCACCCCATGAGAGCGTGTGGGCGAGATTTTTATATTTAGCACAGAATTGCTGTAGTTGGAAGAGACCTTTGGGATCCTCGAGTTCAACCCTCCCCCCAGCGCTGCCAGGGCACCACTGCCCCGTGTCCCTCAGCACCACATCTCCACGGCTTGGAAACCCCTCCAGGGATCAGGGGGACTCCACCCCTGCCCTGGGCAGCCTGGGCCAGGCCTGGGCAACCCTTGACAGTGCCCAAGAAATTGTTCCTCAGCTCCAACCTCAACCTCCCCTGGGGCAGCTTAAGGCCCCTCCAGCAGCTCTCGTGCTCCAGAGGGGCAGGAGACAAACCAGACTCTCCACCCTTTTACCTTGTGTTTCCCATCCGAATACAGCGCCCCGTACTTCTGCTCGAGGTATCGGTAGTCGTAGTTGGGGAAGGGGGAAGGTGCCGGGTAGCTGCCGGAGCGCCAGAGCTTCCAGAGGTTGACAGCGGCTATTCCCAGCAGCGCCAGGGCACCGGCCACGTAGATGCCAACCTCCCAGCGAGGCGGGTTCGAGGTGACTGCCGGGGACAAGAGGCACCGTGAGCCGGCCGCGAGCCCAGGGCAGAGGCTTCACCCTCTGCTGCTTCCGCACAGCGCGAAGCTACGGGGATGGGATTGGCCAAGGAGCGGATAAACCACCACGTCCCACTCAGGCGGGCGGTGAACGGTGCCAGGCAGCAGCTTTGGCATCCCAAACCCTCCCCGTGCTGGCTCTGCTTCCCCGGGACGCGTGTCCCAGCCCCGCGCCCCGGCAAACACGGGAATCAGGGAACGGCTGCATCACCCCAGAGGTGCTGGGGGGACTTGGCACCAGCTACGGATCCGTCCCGCTCCCAGATGTGCCCCATGAACATCTGCATCACCCCTCGCACCGCAGCGAAAGCCTCGCCGCCGGCTGCCCTCCCACGGGCTGGGGGTGCTGAGAAAACCCAGGGATAGGGAAAGGCACAGACGAAAAGCTTTTGGGACCAGGGGAACCCCCCGCAAGCGCTGCTGGCGAGGAGAAAGCGCTGGTTTGCGCCGCAGAGCGGGGCCAGAGCAGCCCGCGATGGTCCGTTGAGCAGCGGCTGCTGCATTGCACCAGCCTCCATCGCCCAGCGACCCAGCCAGCGCCGAGCGCTCGGCGCAGCACAAAGAGAGGGGGAGAAGCAAACAAACTGGAGAAAGCCCAGCACAAAAAGGATTCCTCATTCCCGAGCGCTGCCGGGGAGCCCTCCCGCGTCACGCCGCGCTGCTCCCTCCTTCAGCGGCGGCTCCAGAGCCAGAAAAAGCCCCAAGGCAGGCGGGTCCCACCTCACACCGCGCAGAGGGACAACCCGCTGCTCCCCACGCGCCAAACCTCCCCCGGCAGGAGCCAGCCAAGGGATGGACCAGAAGGAACCAGCTACTCGCAGCCAAAGCTCCTGACCTGGAGCCCTCCCGAGGGCCAGCAGCACCCCGAGGGTTGGAACCTCGGGGTAGGAGCCGGGCCCTGCTTCTTCCACCCCAACCCAAACCCCTTTGAGCTCTTGGGATTTATCCCCCGGGGAGGCGCCGCAGCCCTTTAGGGTCATTCCCGTGCACGGAGCCTTTCGCAGCCGTCCAGCTCCAAGGAGTTCACACACTCCTCTGCTACGGCACGGGGGGCAAAACTGGGGCAAAATAACCCTTCAGTGGCTCCTGGTTTTGAATAACTCCGGGTACAACCCCCCCGCTGAGCTGGGAACCTGTTTCCTACTTGAACCTGCCCATTTCTAGCAGCGAGATCGGTAACACCCCCC
>WEIS01012946.1:0-13906 GCA_013389965.1 Todus mexicanus
GCACTAAACAAAATGGCAAAATACTTGTTATCTGGAAATGCAGAACTATATAAGGAGAATGTGATCGCAATATTGTCAATGTTTTATCAGTGCATTCTTGTTTTGCTCTGTGTAAGTCTGAACAAGGTGAAAAAATTGTTCTTACCTGATACGTTATTACCTTCACCTCTTTTCATGCCAAGCATTTTATAAATTTCTCTTTGTGGATCTACATACATTTCATGAGTATATCCAGTTAAACTGCAAAAGGGCTGCAAAATATATGTGTACAGGAAAAAAAAAAAGTAGTATTTTCAAGGTTAAGACAGTAATTAGGATGCACTGACAGTGGAAAAAATACTGACACCCTGCCACCCACCCACCCCCAATTTGGAAACCTGTGGATTTGTCATGTTGAAAGCAAAAATGTTTAGCCTTGAAGCTTTTACTAAAACAAAGTTTCCAGTAAAATCAACAGAACGTGTTTCCTTAGCAAGGCCCAGTGCTTTTTAAACTGAAAGCCTTAGTTATTTGCTTTATTCATGTACTACTATTAGAATTGCTTCATGAAAAAGAATACTGTCCTCTTTCTCTGTGGTTGCAAATGACCATAATTTTGCTCAAAATTTTGCAAAATCCCTTAAAGCACAGCATTAAGACACAATACAGGATACAACATATGTAATGACTATTTTATTTACCTTGATGTGGTGATAAGATGACTGTCCAATAACTATAAGCCTCACATTTGCTTCCTAGAACAGAACATGGGCATTGAGACAGTAAAGATGAGCTCGCTGTTTCTGCATGGCTGCATGCAAAGCATTAGCAGAATTTGGTGTCCTGAGTTAATGATCACAGTGCACTGAGTTAAAATTATTTGAAATTAACATCACTTACATGTTTGGAGCCTGCACCTTTGTCAGCAAGAGTTATCAGCTATGTTATTAAGTGAAAAAATATTTTTAAAGATAACTTTTAAGTTACAGATGTGTAAACTTTAACTTTGCTGTAGCATTACTAGCATCACCTTTTCAGCTGATTGCAACGTGATATGATTTCAGAAATTCAAAATTTCCACTTGGTTGCACCTGCATCTAAAGAAGCAGTGTACAGATACTGGTACACATACAAGTTCATCTGTTATTGACGTTAAGGACATTCATTAATAGATGCAACTTGCATCTGCATGTGCTGTTGTCTTTTTCAGGTGCAACATTAGGCCCAAATCTAAAATAGAGGCCAAAACATAAGTTCATTTAAATGCCAGTAGAACTTTTAATAAAGTATAATGTTGTTTTAATATTAGGGTATAATTCTTGCCTTTCCCAGATAGAACAATTTTGCTTTTAAATAGAAGCTCTCCAAAAATTGGAGTACTATAAGAAACACACTAAGAAAAGTTGTTTTGATTCTCTGTATACATTTATTTGAGCAACCAATTTAAGAAAATGTCATTGTAACTGTTTGAGCAGTTAAGAAAAATCTATCCTGAGAAGAGAATCTGCTAAAGAAATTGCCCCTTTTCATCCTCAAGTTCCGAGTCCATCTAAGGCTTGCTGTTAGCAAGCAGCTGAGTCTCTGTCATCGAATATGTTGCTGTTGGAAATAAAATATGACAGAATTCTAATCAGCAGCCTTGAAGAGACAGATTGACCTTCCCCATTTAGCAGGGGATCATTGTCTTTCTCTGGTTATCTCCTACTACCCAACAAATACTTGTCCATAGCAACCCCTACCCACTGCATTTCTTCTTTCTTATGTCACCCTCCTTTGCACAGCTGCCTGGAGAACAGGTCACATAACTGATGCAGTTTACAAATAACCATCCAAAAAGAGACTATTTTTAATCCAGATCAATTTTCTGATCTTGTTCCACACACAACCCTCCATCAGCCATACTGGCATAATGGAAAGGGCAGTAGTTAAGTTAGCAGTCAGAAGACAGCTGCCTGGGGCACTACTAATACCAAAAGAAACGCTTGTTAGATGTTGTCTAACTGTTAGAACAGAAAAAAACAGCAACAAGCTAACAGGGCAGGGAGAAATAATGCTGCTGCAACAGAACATGTAGTGCAATCAATCCTTTCTTGGGTTTCCTAGGCAGATGCATTATGGCTATTACAGCAAACAACGGAAGCACTCATTTTCTTCTGAGTCTCATTTTTGATTCCTAGAAGGTTTAAGCCTCACACAGCCTGCACTGGGACATAACAAAATCTGCTCGATTACAGCAACTCCATGTATATAAATCAGGGCAGAGTACTTACTTGTAAAAATGCCTTGGGGACTTTTGCCAGGTCTTCTACATACTCCTTACAGGTGTAACATAAAAAATTCTGCAACACAGATAGTTGGAAGTGTCAGAAACAGACATAATTGCATAGCAATGGAGCATCGGATTCTGACTGCAGGCACAAGCCATTTTGGAGGAGATCAGGAACTGGACGCAGGAGAGATTAAAGTTCTTTGCAGTCACCAGGTTTGGATTAGGATCCTGGTGGAATCCAAGCCTGAGCAAGGACATTGTTTTTGGGGCCCTGCTAATATTTTTATCTCCGGGTATTTCAGTACCGTGCGCGCTGGCTGGGAAATCACGGAACGCGACGCTTGTTTCCCCACGCACACGGCTGAAGAATTATTTCCTTTCGGGTAAACACTGTGTCATTTCACCGAAGGACGGCTCTCGGGAGCGCAGCTGACCTGCGGTGTGTTTTCTCTCCCCTCGGCTCCCCCCGAACTTGTGCGAAGTCCCCGCTGGCCGCCCTCTCCCCGCTCGCAGCCAAGCCGAGGCGGAGCGCCCCTGACAGCCGCTGACCCTCACCCGCACGAAAATCACGATGGCTTTGCGCTCCAGGTACAGGGCCTGGAAGGGGATGCTCCTGCCGTCCGCGTCCAGCACTCGGCAGCGGGCGGCCTCTCGCGGCCTGGCCTGGTCTGCCCTGCCCGGCCAGGGAGGAACGAGGGGGAGAAGGAGGAAGGCGGAGCCGGGGAGGGAGGCCGGAGAGGGCTGCGTGCCTGATGGGAACTGCGGGGCTGGGTGGGAGCGCAGCGGCTCCATCCCGCTCCTGCAAGAGACCTGGGGTGGGCCCGCCTGAGAGGATCGGTGAGTTCAGAGTCTTCGTGTAAAATCGAGCGAGGAAGCCGCTGCCAAAGCCGCTGTGCCAGGGTGCGGGCTGTGCCTGGAAAGCGTCGCACCAAACCCAGCCGAGATTTAGGGGAGCGGCGTGCGAGCCGCCGAGGTGACAACTGCACAGGCGCAGGGTCAGGGCTGGCTTTGCAGGAGGCCGCAACATCTCAGAGGACTGTGAGCGAGCTGGAAAGTTCTGCTTTTGGAAGGAATTCTGCTTGTCACGCTGCTGTACCGTGAAAACCAGACCCAATTTCCTTACTGAACTAAAAGCAGAACTTTGTGGAACTTTGGCAGGTGAATAGCAAGAGGATGCTGAGCAGTACAGAAACTGATGTGAGTGTACCAAGGGCATGAAGAAATGAGTGAACAGACCTTCTTAAAATGACAATAACACTAGGCAGTTAAAGAGTTATCATACTCTTGGATTGTTGACAGCTTTTGAGGAGGACACTTCGGTTTTCTTAGTGGGCAGACGAAAAAGAATTATCAGAGGGAATAGAGCTGAAGGGATCTTCAGAAGTTATTCTCCTTTTTGAAACTCTGCAAAGATGTTAGTTCCAGAACCTCAGTGTCTATAATGTAAATGTTATTCAAACTCATACCCAGTCCTTTGGGTTACGTCCATTGTTTTATGTTACCAGAAGTAAGCACATAGAACAGGTTGATCCCTTTGCTGTTGACTTTTCAACTCTACACAATCTGTTGCTATGTTGCCTTTAAGCTTCTGTTGACTAATCTACGTATTTATTTATTTATTTTCCCCCAACGATTCTTCCTTACCATAGGTTAGGTTTTCTAGAATACAGCTTTTGTGATTTCCTCTGAACATTCTACGTGGTTTCTGTCATTCCTGAAATTCAGTGCCTGAAACTAGACACGATATTTTAGCTGAGTATTAGGTTTTATTCATGTTTTGGGTCTGTACATTCACTTAAACATGCTGACATTGTGATTGTGCTTTTTGCAACAGCACATTTTTCTTGACTTCTGTTCACCCTGAGAACCACTGTCACTCCCAGCTGCTCTGCTTCAGACCTCCCCTACAAGGGAGTACATTACAACCATTTCTTTTACAATACTGAGTGAAAGAAATACTTAATGTCACAATGTCTGAAAACTCATTTTAGCACTATATAAGCCGTTTACACTGGATGATACAACATAGTTGACCCTCCAGTTGGGATACCTCCCAACTCTGTTTTATATCTTTTGCCAAAATTTCCACTCTTTCAGGGCATGTAAGGTGCTTTCTGCTGTGTTAACAGCAAAGATAAATTAACTCTGCATTATAAATAACAATATGTGGGAAAGTGATCCATGGCTGATAGCTCTTTACAAATTTCCAGCATGTACACCCATGTGAAACTGTCCTGCCACTAGTACAGCCCTCTTGTTTCAGTTTATTTCATTATATAGATCCAACTTGTGGCTTTGCCATGTTAATTGTGATTGTAATAATATTACTTTGCTGAGCTAGTAAATCAATGCTTGAATGTTAGTGAAGCACTTCTTGTATATTTGCCTATGGCTGTGTGCTTCAAGGATTAATCTTGTCCAGCTTGCCCTCACAATTGCTTCGATTTAAAAGGCAATGAGCTCAAATTGCTAAGGAATTTCTGAAAATTGTAAACCAGATATGGTCAGACTCAATGATCTTAAAGTTCTTTTCCTAGCTAAATGATTCTGTGATTCTGTAAGGATCTGGACAGTATTAATTCTCCACTGTTATTGTCATCAGGCTTCCTTAACAGTTGCCTATATATTACACTGTCAGGCAGGTATCTTCTGCAGTGTCCCATGAACCTAACATGGGCTGTAGAGCACTGCCCTGTGGCCCCTCAGTGTTACTGATGGGAAATAACCTGCCTATTCTTGATGACTACAGGACGTAGCAAAACAGGAGGATCTGACCTCTTTTGACATGCTTTGCTCTTTGTCTTGAGGCTGAGGGCAGGCTGGGCACATAAGATTGCTGCTGTGTTGTGGCTGCAGTAAAACCTCCAGGTAGTGCTGGGCAGGGCCCAGGGGCACAGCTCAATACTTGGTCATCAGTACAGCTTGGGCCAGGGCCTTTGCCAGTGCAGCTGGAGGAAATCAGAGCCAGCAGAAGAGGCTGTCCTACTGCTACAGGGGATCTGCTGCCACAGCTACTGAGTGGGACCAGAGGTAGAGATGAGCCTGCTGATAAAAAGAGGTGGGTAGAGTGGTTTCACAAACTCGAAAGACGCTGTCCCAGCTCAATCTGTGCATAGCTGACCTTGTGCCTAGAGTCCAGAGGACTCATTCTCCCTTGATTTGATATGAAATCTCTGGGGAGCCGAGCCTGTCTGGGAGAGCTGGTAAACATTCCTACTCTGCCAATCGAGACTGTCTGCAGACCTCAATCGTTGATGTAATTTGACCTCCATAATGTAGCTGAAGAATTGTATCCTTAGCAGCTGGTTTCAGCAGTATACAACTGCGGAATAGCAACCCTTTTCTGAGGATATTCACCAAAGAATTCTCTGAAGCCCATCAAACAGCACAGTTACGTTTTTTAATGGAGATTCTTAACTGTTGATAGAATCAAAATATAAATTGCTGTCACTACCAGTTTTACAGAGAAAGAACAGAGGTGAAGGCAGTTGAACACTGACATGTCCTCTGAAAGAGGTAATACTCTAAACTGGCAGTTACTTTAAAAGCTGAAGCTTGAAGCCTTTCATGTACATGTGCTTAACAAAAATACAGATAGAAGTCCTACTGGCTTGGGTGGGAAGAAAGACTCCATATCTGCTGATATTCTGGACAGTACTGACTGTGTAAGAGTGCAGTCTGTTAAAACCATAATGCTTTGATGTATGATGTGAGCTGTGATTAGGGAAGCTTCTTTTTTCCCTTCTTTTTTCTTTATATGTCTTAAACACAGAAATGTTGGTAACTTAAAAAACATAGTCATCAGAATGATGTCCTTTTCAGTGTCTTACAGAGAATCAGTTAGTAGTACATTGGCATTATTAATCACAATGTAACATTCAAGATGCAAGTCACTTTCTTCACCACAGTGCACTTCAAAGTTGTAAACAGAAACTTAGATAATATTTCATTAAACAAGGTTTGACTTACTTTGTGCTGTGGACTGGAAATGCAGATTCCTACCATTTCAAGAGGAAGGAAAATAATTACACACAGATGTGGAATAATCGATTTGTTCTGTATTCAGTGGTGAAACAGAATACCAGCTCTAATTATGCAACCTTAATTCCTGTATTTACAATAACTGAACAATATATCTGGCAAGAGATGTGTGGCCTGTATCAGTAGTGTAAACACTGTCTAGAGTGTGTGGTGTATATTTGTAAAGCAACATATTATCAATTTACTGCAAGATGTATTGTTTATTTAGCCAAGTAAATTTGTTGTTCTTGTTTATCTAAGTATTATTTAGCTAGAGATAACATGGTTATTACTTATTAGCTAAAAATAAATTAGTGCTTACAATTCCAGAGAAAAAACATCATGCTAAGTGCTAGGTAAGAATGAGTTGGTTTTGAACTGTTGTTGTTATTAAAAGTAAGTAAAATGTGTACTGTCCTGTAGATAAGAGGCTTTTTCAATTATGGCCTCCTTCCGTTGTTTTTTTAGTGTCATGATATACCAAGGGTACCCTAGACTTTTTAGCATGGGGTCATGGTCCTCCACAACGGGAATCATTTGCAACCTTGAAAGCCATGTTGCAAATGCTGGCTTCATCTCCATTTTTTGTACCTAGTGGGTTCTCTACCTCCTGATGTGGTTTCTCTATAGTTTTACTTTAAAACCCAACTTCTTCTTTTTTTTTTTTTTTTTCTGATGGGGGAGATATCACAGTTTCAAAACTTGCCTAAGTTTTGTGCTTTGCTTTTTCACTCCTTTTAAAAAAATCATTCAAGATTATTTAGAAAAGTAATTGCTTTGAAAGTCTGGTTACAGTGTCAGTATGCATTGCGTACTGATGAACTGTTATTTCGCCCCCTCCCCCCCCAAAAAAAATTATAAACATACTCTAATAGTTTAGGGATTATGCTATCATATGGTGAGAAAATTTTTCTCTTGTTATGTTTGGCATGTTTAGTTTTGTGATATGAATCCTACAGAGAGAGGAGTAACTACAAACATTACTACACAACACGATTAAATGAAATGTCCACATTTTGGTTAATACAGCCTCAAGGCGTAAAGGGAGCCTTTAATGCATTTAGTAAGAGCTCTCTGCATTTAATATATTTCTGTTTTGCAACTACCTCCTCTGTGTACTGCAGATGAAAACCATGACCATCTATATGTCAAGGATAGTAAATTAAATGTGAAGACACTTGTTTAGTTGCAGTAAGTGCCACTGGTTTGAATCTTTCTTTGAAGAGCTAAGAGGAAGCCAGTTTCTCACCTGAAGAAATCATTACTTAAATAAATGAGACACAGTCAAGAAACAAATTAAAGATATGCTGCAATCCAAACTAGCCAAATAGACTTGTCTTATATCTTGTTAGCAATAAGACTCTTAGAAAGTAAGCTAATTATCTTTAAATTACAGTGTAAAATAGATCAGAGGATTAAGAGATGAAGAATGTGAAGAAAAGCGGAGGTGATCTCATGCCAAATTAAGCCCTTTTATTTAAGACTCTTGCACTGGTGCCTTACAAGGTAAACAAAAACTTCCTTGAAAGCTTTATATACTCTTCCATATTCTTTTGTTTCCAGCAGAACAATCTGAAACTTCTTCTTCCCACCCAACCCCGAGTATTTTTTTGGCTTTGCAGGAAGAACATGCTGTAAGAAGTCTGTAGTTCCTAGCTGGTATTTCTATTTACTGTGTACGTAGATTGTGCTGGGTGTGTACTGAGCAGTGAGTTCAGTTCAAATGGCTCTTTCATATATGGCTACAGTTAGGAATTCCCATCTTGAGGACAATGGATGGTATAATAGATTTGCTGGAGGCTAATACCTTGAGCTAACTTTAGCACACACTTCAAACACATCTCATTTATTTCCTGGTATATAATTAAGAGTAGAATCACTTTAACATCACAAATGCTAGAGGGATCAGTTAGAAACACAGGCAATTCCCATATAGAGGTACATTCGATTTATCTAATTTTTTTTGCAAGTACTTAAGCTTGACTGACTGCTCATATCCTGAGGACAAATCTATGGTCTGTGTCCATGCTCCTGCCTTTCAAAATGGCTAAAATGTGTTGCCTAATTATTTCTTATTATTGTGTGTCTGACTGAGCTGATGTGTGTTCCAAACTCAAATTAAGTCACAGGTTTCTTTTATTAAGGTCTTCCTGAAGAATTATTTAAATAAGAAGGACTCTAGAGGTAAAATATCTAGTGGCCATTATGTGAATCCTCTGTTAGGAACTTTAGAGATTATAATTTTTAGATGGCTCTGAAGAGAGCCCTTAAAATCCTTTCCAGGGGAAATTATGTATTTGGTTGTTTAAGATGAAAACTTACACCACAGCCAGTAAAATTCCTGCTAGAACTGAGGTGGAAGGCCGAGCCCTGCAAGCCTTTTGGGTCTAGAGTGTGTGTGGATGTCGATGTGAATCCTGCACTTGGCGCTTTGAGGTCTGGTTCTTGGCTTAAGGCTCAAGAATCTGGCTCTTGCTTTATCTTTCAGTGCTTAAATAAGAAAGCTGTTTTTCTTACTGCCGTTTGCATCATGATTATGCTATTTATTTCAGCAAAGATGTCAATCTGCTTCAGGAGATTTTTACTTCTTAATGAAGCAATTTATTCTTTCCTTATTTTTCAGTTGCTATTTTCAATTCTCTTTATGCATACATTTCTAATACAGTCATTTGTTTCTGCACAAAGCTAGCAGTAAAAGCGGAGAATAGAATAAAAGGGGGCATTATAAATGCATTAAATATACTTGAGTTACAAGGCAGCCCTAACAAAAATGTATTAACGTATCAGCTAAACCACAACTTCTCTAACTGAAACATCTGTAAAAGTAAAAAAAGTGTTGTCTATATTTGCAGATTGGTGAAAGGTCATTTAAATTAGTTCCAATTTATGTAGTATTATTCCATTACACCATTGTCTTTCATGTTATAAATTAGCATGTGCAATATCCTTCCATCTGCAACCAAAGATTTCACACATAAGAGCTGAAGAATAAAGAACACACACACAAAAAAATAAAAAAAGAAAGAATGGTAAAGGATTGAAAAATGGCTGATTGCATTCTCATTTTTCATTTTCCTTATTGTTCCTCTATAAAATGTTTGCAACAATTTTAACTTTGTTTCCTTGATGCTGATTTTCATGCATCAACAACTTGTTAAAAGCAAGTTCTGACATTTCTGCATTATTACATGAGGCAGATTATTTTTTTTCAAACTTGCTCCTTTCATGCTCTCTCCAGAAAGAATAACCAACATCCACTGTTTAAAAATTCTCAGTAGGCACTTCAACATGGATCCCTGCCATGGATTCTGAAGTCCTGACATAGAATTCTAGTGACTTTGATATAGATTTGATCATACAAATACATTTGCTAGGTATCATAAGAGTCAATCTGTAAAACACATTTGTTGCTGTTGCTTGTGCTTTCGTTAATTCTACGAAAAGAAATTCTTTAAGGAGGCAATAGTTGTTGGAAGAAGAGTAAAGAAATCTGTCTGACAGTCCAAGGGGGATCGGCGCAGCTGCTGGAATGACCATGCCAGCAGGAATATCTTCTTGCTAACCTAAGTGTCCCTTTTTGAGCAATTATAACCACTGTTGTTTTTCTCAAATGGAAAGACGGTAAGACATAAAAAAATGAATCAGAATTGTTTGGATGGTCTTTGTGGATCCCATGCTAATTCCCTCCTGCTTGTTAGCAGGTTGCTAATAGCTAAGCCAGATGAGGTGAAACAGGGATTACGTATGTATGTATGTACGTATTTAAACAAATGTATAAAATGGCTTTTTATCAGCTCAGCCTGTGTGCGTATTTATTATGCTGTAAAAATGTCTCCTCTAGGAAGTGTGATTCACTAGGGAGATGCATTTGTAATTATTCCTTTTCTCCATGATACATTTTTCACATGGGCAGGGCGTGTGTAGCTACTTTGGAATGCGTCTTTTGTGGTCTGTGCCTCTCTGTTCTTATGGCAGTGACTTCTTAATAAAAGATTTAATGAGATGCTTTTAAAAAAATATTTATCCTTGTATATCTGTGCAGCTATATTTCAACTAGATCATTGTAATTCAGCCTCTGTTTCCAACAACATAGTAAGGAGGTTATTCACACTTAAAAGTTAATTCTGATTGAAGTAGATGTAAATTTAATTTCTGTAGCTATTACTGAGTAACTCCATTTGTGGATGTTTTATTTGAACTCTGATTATCTGAAATAACTTTCAAACAATGACAGTAAATCAGAATAACGGATAGCTCTACTGCAAAAGACGTGAAAATATGAAGTTGTTCAGAATAGCTACACCTCATACTGTGGACAAGCTGTGAGAAGTCTTTTGGTGTGGTACTATTTTATTTATTTTCTATCAGAAAATTTCTAAAATTTCCAAAATCTGTAGAATTTCCAAAGTCTCTTTGGCATTATCTCTGATATTGCTTAGATAAGAGAGCTTTTATTTAATTTGAAATTGAACTTAGAAGACAACTTTCTTCGAAGAAAATTGATGGTAATCTTCTGGAGTAAGTTATGTACTGGATTCCAGTTCCAGAAAAAAAGTGTGAAGAACAGGGAGTCAACAGCTGCCTTGCCATGCTGAATCGTGGGTAGACAAGTCTTTGCACAAAGAGGGTAATGCTGTCTGACTGCAGTTTTCCACACAAATTTAAATATCAAAATGATAATAAAGAAAGGTCATACCTTCCTCAAGTTCTAAAGAGAGTGCTAGAAAGGGTTTTTCCACATAAAGGTGAAAAGCTGTCTATAGTAGATGTAAAAATTCCATTTTCCTCGGTGCACCATCTGCTTCTGTGCATTGTTGAGGTATTCATGGGATCTAGACAGTGTATTACTTCTAAGCATAACATGCCACAAAATTACATTCTACGTTTTTGCAGGATATAGAATCATAGAATAGTAGAATGGTTTGGATTGGAAGGGACCTTAAAGACCGTCATGTCTCTGCCATGGGCAGGGACACCTTCCACTAGACCAGGTTGCTCAAAGGCCCATCCAACCTGAATTTGAACACAACCAGCTTCCCTGGGCAACCTATTCCAGTGTCTCACCATCTTCAGAGTGAAGAATTTCCTTCTTATTTCAGATCTAAATCTACTCTCTTCCAGTTTCAAACCATTACTTCTCATCCTATCATTACAAGCCTTTGTAAAAAGTCCCTCCCTGGCTTTCTTGTAGGCATTGTTCAGATAGTGGAAGGCTGCGATAAGGTCTCCCTGGAGCCTTCTCTTCTTCAGGCTGAACAACACCGCCTATCTCACCCTGTCCTTGTAGGAGAGGTGTTCCAGACCTCTGATCATTTTTGCAGCCCTACTCTGTACCTGTTCCAACAAATCACAGAATCACAGAATTATTAAGGCTGAAGAAGACCTCTGAGATCATTGAGNTCCAGGTCCCTCTGCAGCATCTTCTTACCCTCCAGGACATTGACACTGCTCCCCAACTTTGTGTCATCCGCAAATTTACTGACGGTAGACTCAATCCCCTCATCCATGTCATCAATAAAGGTGTTAAATAGAGCTGGGCCCAGTACTGATCCCTGGGGTGCATGACTGGTCACTGGACACCAACTCAATGCTGAACCATTCACAACCACTCTCTGCGCCCAGTCATTCAGCCAGTTTCTAACCTAGTGAAGGGTGTGCTTGTCCAAGCCATGGGCTGCCAGCTTTTTCAGGAGGATGCTGTGGGAGACTGTGTAAAATGCTTTGCTGAAGTTTAGGTAGACCACATCCACAGTCTTCCCCTCATCTACCAGGCAGGTCACCCAGTCATAAATCCATGTCATAGATCTATGTCCTTCTTGTGTTAGGGACTCCAGAGCTCAAAGCAGTACTCCAGGTGGGGTCTTATGAGTGCAGAGTAGAGGAGGAGCATCACCTCCCTCAACCCGCTGGCCACTATACTTCTGATGCAGCCTGGGATATTGTTGACATTTTGAGCTGCATTTGGACACTGCCGGCTCATATTGAGCATTTCATCAACCAGCATGCCCAAGTCCTTCTCCTCAGGACTGCTCTCAACCTATAGTCCAGCCATCCTGTACTTGTGCATGGGATTGTCTCGATCCAGGTGCAGGACCTTGCACTTGGCCTTGCTGAATTTCATGAGGTTTGCAAGAGCCCACCTCTCANCCTTGGCCTTGCTGAATTTCATGAGTTTTGCAAGAGCCCACCTCTCAAGCCTGTCCAGGTTCCTCTGGATGGCATCTCTTCCCTTCAGCATGTTGACTGCACCCCACAGCTTGATGTCAGCTGCAAACATGCTGAGAGTGCACTCAATCTCATTGTCATATCACCAACAAAGATGTTAAACGGCACTGGTTGCAGTACTGATCCCTGAGGAGTGCCACCTGTTACTGGTAACCTCTTGGACATTGAGCTGTTGATCATAACTCTTAAAGTGTGACTATCCAGCCAACTCCTTATCCACTGAGTGGTCCATCCATCAAATCCATGTCTCTTCAATGTAAAGACCAGGATATTGTGTGGGACAGGATCTAAGGCTTTGCCCAAGTCTAGGTAGGATGTCAGTTGCTTAGTACATATACTAGAACTTGCACGGAAAGGCATGTAAAAGATGGAGGAAATGGGAAACTACAACATCATGAATACAGAAGTTTCTGTTATGAGTTCTTCTTACCACCTGAATGAGAAGTGTCAACCTGAAATCACAAGCTTTCACTAAAAAGTTAGTAGTTTTTCTTCTGTAACATACAAGCATGAAAATAGTACTAATGTACCTGAAATTCAAATACAGCTTAAAAAGATCCCAAAATGTGTCACCCTTGAAAAGATTCTAGGTCAAGAGCTATGTTTGTTTGAAGCTAGCAATACCAAAGTTACCACTGACCACTTCTTCCTGTAAATGCTGCAATGTTTAGCCTGTCCCCCTTCAGAATAACAGCTGGTGGCCTATACTTGGAGGGGGGAATGTGGTTGTACCACTCTTCTCAAGTCTGAGCGAGATAAAAGCACTTTTCCCATTGAAACTCCAGAATGACCTTATATTTTCCTCTCCAAGCACTTATCGACGTGGGCTTCTAAAACTATGTACAAATACTGCACAACAGTTTAAGACATGAGGCAAAGGAGTGTACAGGATCTAAACAAAAATGTAGTGAAAATTTGGATTGACAGAATGCAATTGCGAAAATGTGATTTAGTCAGAACTCCAGGGATAACCTTGTTCACAGTGGAGATCTCTGAGGACTGTAAATACTTCAGATACAGGTTTCACACTGCATCTTGAAGACAGTGCTTCCAACAATTCAGCTTGACACCATGCTGGCTTATTATTTCCTGCCACCTCAGGAGTAAGGTTACTGCTACCTACGGAGTCACTCGCGTTAATGTGTGCTATCTACCTAGAAACAGGTGCTTTCTGTTAGTTACTTGTTATCTTAAAAAGAAGAAACTATGCAACATACATTTTATATAACTTACACTTCAAAATATTCGCGATTTAATAGTCTTTCAGAGGATTAATGTATACAGCAGCACTTAGAGGAAACAAGAATACATGAAATTCTGATCACAGGACAGAGTTAAATGCACTATCTTTGGGTGAGCTGGTGGGGGATCCACCTGTCATGTACATCTCACGTTAACATGTCTCACTTGCAG
>WEIS01012950.1:0-11096 GCA_013389965.1 Todus mexicanus
AAACCAAGAGCCCAAGATACTTCATGGTTAATTAAAAACGTATTTAACCTTTTCTTTTAATCCAAATGAGCCACAAGGCAGGAGCTCAGACTTTTACTCAAAGTCACGCATAACCCTTGTTGTCGTAAGTAGACTTCCACCTCACTGGTGCTTCTACTATAGCTCTGATAAAACTTTTACATCCATGAGTCAAAGGTTAAATAAAGGAGAGGAAATGTTTTCTGTCAAATAGTCAGGTAACCACTAACAGTCCTGAACTATCAGCAGGAATCTAACTTCTAGTAATCAAATAAAACTAAGGAAACTGCCTTTCCGTAGCTAAATGTTTAATGTCTAGGGGCTACTTTTCTGTCTGGAAAATTGACACAAAATGTGTAAAATTGAAACATTCTGCTTCTAAGGGATTTGCCTAAAGGAAGAGCGAGAAAGCTCCAAGCGTGGTCCGAACTGAAGAACTACAAAGGCTTACCACATAAACCTGTCTTCCTTATTAGAGCATTTCACTTGGAAATGTAGGTGACAATTTTACAATCATAAAATTAATGAAATCTGAGTATTTTAATGATGCATTTTGCATTCCTCTGAATACATTAAGGTTGACCTTAGAGTCCATCAACAGTTTCAAGATTTTTAGCACAATAAATTTAAGTCAAATTATTTGCACTTTGTACTAAAACAATTCAGGTAATTCAAGAACAATTTCATGTAAACACAAAGTATTACTCTTAATGCA
Organism: Todus mexicanus; assembly: GCA_013389965.1. Lineage (NCBI taxonomy): Eukaryota > Metazoa > Chordata > Aves > Coraciiformes > Todidae > Todus > Todus mexicanus. Next base: position 734 of record WEIS01012950.1, read on the forward strand.
AACAGCAGTGATGTTTAGAAAAAATACCCAGAAGAACTAAGTCTTCTATTACTCAAAAGGGAACACTGAAGTTTCTACTGTGCCACTTCAAATCTCAGCTGGCAAAATTATTATTTAACTTAAAATATAAAAAGTAAAACTAGAAGATCCAGCATAGTATATACACAAAAAAGGTGCATTACAATATTCCTATTTTGGTGCCCCTTATTCTTACAAGGCTGCATTAGCTCAACAGTTTGTGGAGAGGGAGGAGGTGACACAGCAGGATTCATGCTGAGCACTCTACAAAGGAGCCATGCAGTTTAAAGAAAAACAAAACAAAACAAAAACTCGCAAAGAAATCACACAAAACTTCTGGAGAATAATCCAAGATTTATTTTCTCATCTTACTAAGGTTCTGCACTCACTGGCACTTCAAATTTGGCAACTGCAGTCAAGGTCAGCATGATCTTTCTAGACTATACTTTATCACAATTAAGTACTTCAAACAAAAATGCCTGACATAGCTACCTTGGAGGATTTTTATTTAATTATGTAAACATATAGAGAACTTGAACAAAACATTCTGATTTGGGAGAAAATTCTGTTTACATAATTCATATACACATAAAAAACCCCCCATAAAACTTATAAAACAATTTTACGTGTACAAGTGTATTTTCTGTTTCAAACTATCCAGTTTAAAGCAGGGCCATGTGGCTGCAAAGTCAGAAATGATTGTTTAATTAGTGTTTCAGATGAAGAATGAATTATAGAGAGAAGTCTGATAAATCAAGTCCGTAGTCTTTTGGTTGCTACTGTTAAAGCTGAGGACAAAGCAGCCTTTTCTTCAGTTTTCAGTTAGGATTTGAACTGCTGAATGGGATTCTTATCTCTTCAGGAACCTTAGCATAAGTTAACACATTGCCTGATACCACGCAAAAAAGATATTTACAAGAGAAAAGTTGTGTTCTGTTGCCCACTCATCAGCATACCCAAATTTCTGTGGTATTTCCTCTTCGTTACTTTGACTGGCTCGATTTTAGTTATTTACAACCATTTTGTCTATCGAATTTTTCTGTATCTGACTACATTGAGCTGTCTCTATTGAAGTCCCAGCCAGCAATCTTAATATTTTCCTCTTGTCTGAGGCAATACACATATATGCTCATGTGTAGATGTGCAGCTAGACATGGTATTTATATATACTTGCACTTGTGTGCTTATACAGAAGTCTGTGAGTATTTATACATATCTGTGACAGACAAGTAGTTTGAATTGCTCATACATCAGTCATTAAGTGTAGATACACACAGTGAGTATAAATTTATGTTATTGTGATAGATGGAAGAGAGCAAGTGTGAACATGCACCCACACTCTATATAAAAGACGCCATTTATGTGTTAAGATTTCTTTGATTTTGGTTAACTTAAGATCAACAAGCATGGATACTAGAATATATCAGATGGAAATACTGATGCATTCTTAATGTCTAAAGGTAAACACACAAACTGGAGAAAAGCAGACTGCCAAGCTAGAAGTACGAGGTTCTGAAGCTAGTGCTGTTACTCATTCCGTTAGGCTTTGTGAATTTGAAATTGTCATAATAAATGCAAAAAAGGCAGTGTTTTGATTATGGTTTGGTGAAAAACCGTAGCTTGCCACTTTTCATTTTCCTAGTTATTTCTACCAAGTAACAGACCATTTACTAATCTTTAGCTGATGTATGTCTGTGGGGAAATGTTAAAAGAAATAACCAAGTTTACAGCAGCTGAGAATTTGTGTTCTTTGCTTTGCAGCACTACATACAGTACTTAAATGTGCATACCTTATTAAACATTTGTTATTATAGCATTAGAAGCCAGTCAGACAATGTTAGGAGTACAAGTAAAAAATTCCATTTCTAGCTTGATGAGGGAAGAAAATGTTAACTCAGAGAAAAGAACTAAAAGCATACACATACATTCTTACTTTGGGACTTAATAAGGTATAGCAACAAAAGGTATCAGAGAAAAAATGGTTAAGTATTATACACTTCAAAATCCTAATTAAATAATTCTCAAGTATTATTAAAGAAGTATTGTTAGGATCACAGAAAGTCAATTAATTTCCAGAATGAATTCTACTCTTTTTCCTATTTTCATTATAAGGTAGTACCTATTATTTTCACAATACTTATAGCAAATACATATTTTTAAATTTCTCGCCCCAAAACATCCAGTGTAATGTCTCTTATCATTAGTTTGGAATCTGCTTAAAAGTTCACAAAAGTATTCATGTGATATTTCCAGTAATTTTAAGCACTACTCTACATGTTCTATTTTTATATTGTCTGGTCTTTTCTTCACTATCGCGTGTACTTTTACTGATGCTCCTTTACAAGTCCGTGTTGGGTTTGTCTCCCTAACTCATGTGATCTGTCCTAATGACACCTTCCATGACTGCCTGATTTTCATGTTGTCTAAACACGTGATAAACTGCTTTTCTCCGTAAGCTAGCTTACTTACTCTCAAAAATTCTCCAAGTTGCCCCTGTGCTGCCAAGGGGGTTTGCTCTTTGGCAGAATATGGCTCCTCTTTCATCTTGTGTTTGATGATTTTTCACTTTGAGGGGAATTATGTTCAATCTTGTTCTTCGCGTGTGCTGCTGAACTGGATACTCCCATTTCCTCTATATGCATTACAGGCTGCTAAGCTCTTAACTGAAGTTGCAGATTTGCCTTTTAATTAAAGCACTCCGTCTTTTAACTAATTTAAAGAGGTTTGGGACAGCTAAACAATTGCTTTTTTCCATTACCAAAACAATTATCTTATGGTAGAAGAAAGAAAAAGCAGAAGGAGACAAAGTGTTTCGCTTGGGTCAATTTCTCCATCATCAGTATCTCTTCTGCAACAAAGCAGCATGCTCTGAGATACAGTCTGGCCAAAGAACATGGAACAGAAACCCAAAAATCATACTTCCAAGGACAGAAATACAGAATAGAGCATTTTCTTGTTAAATTGGTTGGATAGTTGTCAAAGATCTCATTAAAAAGTAAAAATATCCACATAACATTTAAGGTCTCTAAAGCTACAGTGTATTCTTCTCTGCTTAAAAGTAGAAATGTCATGTTATTCAAATAGAATTATTTAGCCTCACACAAGAATACTATCACACGGGGCTTGGGACCACTTTTCATATGAAATCAATAGTAACACTGCTATAGAGAAAGTAAAACACATTAGCACAGTATCCGCAAAAGGTATTTTTTCTTATATTTCCTTCTTGATTCATTTTCCTTATACCAACTCACCTTAGAATACAGAGGCAGACCTTGCCTCCTGATGTCAAACGGCAAAATCCAAACCTTTGCTTACTTTCAATGTCGGTGAGCACGAAGGTAAAATGCTGTCCTACTTGGTTTTGGGACACCCTGAAAAATTAGATACAGAGCATAAAACCACTGAATCACATAAAACATGAGCATTTAAGTCACTTTTTCATGCTCAATGCTCACTGTCCTCCTCTCCCTTCCCACCACCCAAGGCTGTCCCTTGCATCCACACCTTCCCCCATTACAGAAGAACCCAGGTCCTTCCAGTAGCTGTCCCAGCCGTGTGCGGTGGCTGATGTGCTCCACAGCACCTGGCCCCAGTCTGAATGGACAGTGCATTTCATAAGGTCTTTTCCTACAGTAAGGTGCAAGCAGAGCCAGTACAAGCCTTCCATAGCTTGCTGGCTATGAGCACACCTCAACAGTGGAAAATGGTAACCAAAACGAAGTTTTAGAATTCTACAAACAGTTTATTAAATATCTTACTACAGGCCTAGCTTAAGACAGCCATTAGAAAACAAGGGGTGTTTTGTTTGTTGTTCTTTTCCCCTTTAAAATAGCTTCATTGGTTAAATGCATAGCCTTCGCATGCACCCACATACATCTTCCTCCCTTTTTTACACTACACATTGCCCAGCAAAGAACTTGTTGCTAAGTTCATTTTCCAGTGCAAACATGTTTGGTTCTGGAAATGCAAAAGTCAGAAAATAATCAAGAACTAACAGCATGAGAGCTAAAATAAAGTGACTTTTAAAGTTCAAGACTGTTTCAAAACATATCCACTTGAGACAGAGTAAGTTTACACAAAATTTCCCTGCCTGTTGTTCCAACTCCTGTTATTCCCAAGCTCTGCTCAGCCAGCATTCCCACAGCATTGCAGGCTAATGCATTTTGTTCACAGTTTCTTCCTCCCCTCCAGTGTCACCTCTGACTCCTCATGCTCATCTCCAGGTCCCACTCCCAACCTCCATTCCTGATCCCCCCACTTTCTGCTTGACAGTATGAACCTTCTCCCAATTTCTTTTTAAAAACAAATGGCATCTTCACTGCCGTGCCTTGCCTCTTAGCTCCTTCATGCTCTCAAGCCAAGTGCCTTTCTCTCTTGGGTAGATTGTCAGATTGAGAGGATCGCTGAAAGCATGAGACAGATCTGCTTTTCAGTGGGGCCAAACTTCAGTGAACTTCGTATCAATTGAAAAATGCATTCAGTGCAAGCATTTTAGAACACAAATACAAAAACTGTATTTGAAATTTAGTTACAGAAGTACATATTGCACTTTTCCAAAATCACCCGAAGAAAATCAGCCTCAGGGAGACTTGGCATTTTCTGCCAGAAGAGGTAATATGTGGCATAGAATCATTTGGGTTGGAAGTGACTTTTAAAGATTTAATTAAAACCAAATGAAAACAAAGTTATAATAGTGAGTACATGGCTATCTGAAAATGTAAAATGCAGTAGTTCTGCCTGTAACTCTATTGTCCACTGTTTTCCCATTCTTGCATAACCTTCTACAACAGAATATCTAAGCACCTGCTAGTAAGTACTGTGATTAATGTGTCATGTGTGGTTCAATCTTAGATGCTAAGATGAAGATTAATTCCCAGAGAATCTGAGAACCATTGCAGATCTCACAGTCTTCCAGTCCAAGACCACAAAATATTTTTTTTAATTTATTCCCTGAAATATGGGCTATGGAGTTTTTTTGTTCTGCATTTTTTTTTTATAAAATCTCTGCCAAAATAAACCAAAAATTTTCACCATGGAAAGCAGAATGTAGCATATGATTGAAGGGCGAGAGAAGGTGCTTAACACACACATGACAAAAACCTAGAGATTAGTTAAGTGACACCACTACCCAGACTGCAGAGTGTCTCACTCATTTCACTTTGCCTGTTTTGAGTTTAATTACCTAACTAAAAAATGCATGGACTATCATGGGTTTCCAATGATTATATTGGACAAATGTATCTTGCAATGTATGTTCACAAGGGCCATTTTCCTCACTTGTCTTCAACAGACTGGAACAATCTCGTGTGCTCTTTAAATACTGTAAATGCCCAATGGCTTTCACTCAGTCCTTCATTTTTCAGGCTCTGTGTAGCCAGCATGCTGCCTGTATGCTACGCCTGATACAAGAGAGACATCAATAACAATGCAGTATTGCTCCCCTGCCAATGATGCAACTTTCTATTTCACGTATTTGCATTTTTGCTACTTACTCCTGAGAGCAAATTGCCACTGAACCCTGCAGCATGGCTCCAGCACCCATGCACACACCGTGGCTGGGGGCTTACACAATAATTCAGCAGCAGCTGCTTAGTGGGTAGCACTGGTAACACACCACACAGCAACCTTGGCTGCCGCCTGCTCCCAGCCCCTCTCTGCTCTGCTGTGTCCCACCATAATGCCTGGAGCTTTCTGCAGCCATGACTGGCTTTTTCTTACACAGCCAAACACCCAGCATGGCTAAGCTGGGGTCTCTATGCACCACCTTAACCTAGATAGATCAGCGATCATTCACAAAAAGCAGTTGTTAATAGACGCCCATCTATGCAGGCATTGCTTTTAACATACTGTGTACATGTATGTCAGGCAAATGACCACTCCATTACTGCTTTAAAAGAATCCCATCAGTAAAGATCTCTTGCTCACAGTTATTTGTCTCCTCCCTTCCCAAAACCTGAAGATGACATGGGAAAACCACCAGTATTGCAATTAAAGCATACATAAAAATGTCATTACACAAGACCATTTAAATAAATATTCAAATTCTGATATTTTCTATTAAAAATAGCCCAGCCAAGTTAGGACAGTTCAGTGAGAAGCAATTCCAATGTCATCTCACCACTTCCAACCCAACATCTTCCCTTTGCTGCTTTAAGAGAGATAACTCCCTCTTTCGACAGTCAAGCATAAAAGCAGTCCAGCTTGAAAACTGCTTCCCACAGAGCTTAGAAGGAGATGTAAGCAGCATGTTACAGATTTTTCAAACCGAGAAAGTCTACAAGGCTAAAACTGAATCTCCACAAAGAACCCAAAAGTTTGCATTTTGTCCCATTTGTTTTAAAGGAACAGCTAACAGAAGCCAGTGACCATCCATCTGGACCATGTTTCCTGATCAGAATTTAAAATACTGAATTAATTCGGGGTTTCTATTTTGAGAACTCCACTTATGATCTCGGGGCAGTCAGGATGCCTGGTTTTTTACTACTCTTTAGGAGAATTAAAACTGACAATACGTAAACCTTACACGAACAAACAAACAATGACTCAGGATTTCTGTATATCAATAGACAACTACAAGGTATAAATCAGACACATAAATCATTCATAAAGTGCCTACAGTTTTAACATATATATGGCATCTACCATCATGTGGACAAATGTTGGTTATGTGACTTGGGGTTCATGCCTCTCGGCTTCACTGTGGCACATTCAGGTTCTTGGGAAGTGAAGTCTTGCTATGAGAGACAGGTTCCAGCTCCTGGAACTGCTACTGAACCACAGCAATGATGCCTCTCAAGTCTTCCTTAACATGAAAATCAATACAGGAAAAATGCAGTAATGACATATCAGAATTTCCTACACAAAATCTTATCTAGACTTTCTATCGGATCAACTGGCCAAGCTTCAAAAACTTTCTGCAAAACACTGGTCTAGTCGGCTGTTTGAAGAGAGCGTGATCTACCCACTTGTGCAGGGAGAACAGCCACAAATTGTACCCAATCATTGCTGACCTTCTCCTCATTCATTCCTCTGCCTTGCATTGAAAAAAATCTCAGCTAGGTAGTAGAGATTTTCACTAGGCGTATTTATGTAGCAACAAAGGTCTGCTCTGTTCTGTGGCCCTGGCCATCCTACCTGGCCAAGGGTCTACCAGAGCACACCGTGCCTCCCTCTGTGTATCCAGGTTTAATTTCACATGGTTCTACTTCTATACACACGTGAAAAGCAAATAAGGCACATTTTAAACCAATGGTTACACTTTTCCATGCTGCACAGCGCATGCTGCAGCCTGTCCTTATAAAGACTTCTGTCATACACATAGATATTACACACACACCCCATAATACCATGAGATAAAGGACGAAAAAAACTCAACTGTATAAAACTGCTGCTGCATTTTCCTGTTCTCAACCCATCTTGCAAACTGACTCAAATGACTGAAATGTATAGGAAATGTTATAGATTATTTACCTTCACCTGTACAGTTTGAAATACGTTCTCAATTATTTAACTTTTCATTCTCAACTATTTACTTTGAAGGCAAAAATTTTTGTGTAAGATTTAACTGTCTTTCACAAGACCTGCAAATCCAATGATCTCTACAGTCATTGTTTTGCAGTTGTCTTGATTATAGCTGTGTTTCTGCACGTAGACTTTTACTAGAAATACCTACATAAACAGTTTTATCCAGGAACGGAAGAATGAAAGTGATGTCATTCCTGCACATCATTACTCATTGACCCTAACAGATTATAGGTTAAATAATATGCACAGTAATTCTCATACTTGAGCAATACTCTACTGCTAATGAGAAATCTTCCACAGCAGCAGTAGCATTGTCACTTACGCTCCAAAATATAACACTTCCCTGTGATCGCGTGAGCACCATAGGGGAAATAAATGAAGTACACATTGTCTCCATGCTGATCCTACAAGCAGTTCCTTAGCTAAAAAGTCACGTGCTACACATTCAGCAGAAGAAATGCATCCTGAAAGGGAAAAGACAGAGGAATGGAAGGAGAGAGACGAAGTATTCATGACAGAGACACGAGAGAGATTCAAAGCACAGATAGAATTGAGAGGTCAACCAGTGATGTAGCACAGCTTGGGTTCAAATTTCAAATAGGTCCAAAGGAAAGAAGAGAAGTTGCATGCTCACTAGTCATCATCCAGCTAAATAACTGATGGATGTAGAAATCAAGGTGTGGGCTCTCTGCAAAGTTACAGCTGAGTTTTGGGTTGAGAGTGAAAAATACGGCAGACCACTGGAGAAAGAAAAGAAAACCGTACAGAAATTGCACAAAGGATTGAAGGAACAAGAGAGTGCTTCTTTCTGATGTATTAATACCAGTTTAGCAAATATGAAAAGGAAATTAAAATCTCTACATTCTCAAATGTTAAATCCTCCCATTCCATAGGAAAAGAGATAGGAATTGTGTAGCAGAGAAAAGGGAACATATTCATAAACACCTACAAGCAAACTGTTAGAATATCATACAGTTATGCCATTTATTAAGCCTAAAACAATTTATTCACAAAAATGGACATGAGTTCTTGGAGTAAATGCTCAAGAACTTCTATGACACAATTCATTTCTTAACCCCTCCAAAATAAAATGTAAGCTATAAGTGGTAGTAATGAAATGACGTGCTTGCTTTCAATAAAGAAAACTATACATAAACCTCAAAGTTTAAGCCATGGTCAAAACATTACACCATTGTGCCTTTTTTGGCTTGACTTTCAGTTTAAACTTAATGGTAGTTACCTCCAGATTTTATTCACCATTCACAGTATGTACTTCAGATAATTAGAACAAGTAGTGTATAGTTATTTATAACATCTGCATAAAAGATAAAGTAAGCATGCCTTGTGAGATGATGTAAGCAGCATCAAATAGTGAGAACTAAATCTGGATCGCTGTTGACAATCACTGTAGCAAACCAAATAAAACAAAACTCAATACATGTTCTCATTTAATTTTCTTTTCAATTTATTTGCTAATTAATACAGGTGAGTTGGAAAAAAACAAGTGACAATGACCTTACCATTGTGCTTTAGCAGTGCTTTAACTTTCCTATTTCCATAATTTGAAAAATATAGATTTCCTACTTAAATGAGTTGTATTCAGCTAGTTAACAGAGATCACAGTTCATTTTCTCCAACTCTGATGTACAGTAGGAATCCAGAAGCAATCTATGGGACAGAGGCACATTTGTTTGTTCGAAGTATCTTAATCAGCAGCATCAGTGGAAGCTACCACTTTTGCACTGGTAATTTCTAGGATCAGGTATGGTTGGAAGTGATTTATACATGTATAGTACACAAAGCAGGTTGAGAAATGCTCTCTCAAGTACAACATGTGTTTCACTTCAATCAAAGCTTTCTGTGCAGAAATTGTCATTGAAATGGCCTGTAAAAATACTTGGGGGTATTAGGTGTAAGTTCTACCATGATCCTCCATACAAGGAAAAAGAATAAAAATATATGTATACATATTTACCAGACAAGTGAAAAGCACACTTATGGCTAGACAAAAAAAAAAAAACCAACTAAAATGATTGTCCCATCTTAAATGTCCATTGGAAAAAAGCCATATAAAAACGAGCTTCAGGAGTGCTCTGCTCAGTCCTTTATCTGTCCAAATTTCAAAACAAAAAAACAAAACTGAGAAGACCATTGGTTTTCTTTTGAAAGTGTTAATGTATGTCTACACCATAGAAAACATTGAACTGAGTAGTAAATCGTAAATACACTACAGAGTAAGTTGTTCACACAAATAGCTTGCCAGGAAACAGTTGCCTGCTTTCTTAAATGAGCTTCCACTATTTCTGTCCTTTCACCACAATAGCTCTGTCTCTCCTCATTGTCCATTCTTTCAAACTCTTATGATCCTGTATTGCCTTTGGTTCTCCCACAAATCGCCTAAAACTCACCTCTCAGCTACACATGAAGCTGTGAGTGCAGTGGATGATTTTAAAGATATCACAGTACTGCCTGAGCAATCAGCAGGCCAGGTCAAACACGTCAGGTTTGTTCCTCTAGTCAGCATACCTTAGCATCCAAGAACCTCTCCTCCTCCAGTCCTACTGCCAAATTTTATGAAATCTGTAGAAATTTGGCACTGTTGAGAATGCTGCTTTACAGTCAAATATGAGGTAAAGAGTCAAAAAGCATGTCTGGGAAGGAGGGCATGGGAGGGTATTAACAGGCAAGCAAAAAACATCCTATAACTTTTTTTTTTCCATTTTTGTTTTTTTGTTTGTTTTTGGTTTTTTCATTTGGCTACTCCGCTAAAATACATAAGTAGCTATGCTATAAAATCCCATATTCGCACGGTTTATTG
>WEIS01012951.1:5853-20549 GCA_013389965.1 Todus mexicanus
ACACAATAAATGCTGAAGAAATCCCTCGGGATTAGTGGCAGCTCAAAGAGAGCGTCCTTTCCAAAGTGCCACTCCGATCTGTTTGCAGGCAGAGCACCAGCTGCCCCGCAGCACGGGGTGTGCTACTCCAGTAGTTGTCTGTGAAGGCACGGGAAGCTAAGAGTGTCTGGGCAGCACAGCGGTGGGTAATGCAATACAGATGATTTCACCTTCAGGTCTCCAGTTCAAAAAAATTCTGCCCAAAAAGTGTCATCACCTGATAGTTTTTACTACTTCATTTACAGTACAAAATTTCCCAGGGGGGCCAAACTGAGATCAAGACTTTCTCTGTACTCCCTCCCTCCCTATGCTGGGCATTGTGTCTACACTGAGGAACAGACCTTCTCTGCAGGCCTCATGCTGTAAACAGAGTGCAGATAGGAAGGGGAAAAAGCACAGGAGACTAAAATGCGCTGTCAAAATTCAGTGAGTCAGACACGAGTTATTTCGACCCCCAAGCGGATGACATCCTTACCTGTGCTTTTGTGTGTTGGGAGAGCTTCTCCTGCCACCCCCAGAAGGCAAAACGCACACATGTGCAGCAAGAGGATGCACCAGCCTTACTAGAGATGTCCGTATTTTCCTTTGAGCCCCTCTGGAGCAGGGCTGATACCTCCCAGGAGCCCTGGGCTCAGCACACATAAGCTGTGGAGAAGATCTATGTGCTCAGGGAGCACATCTGGAATTCCCAGACCCACCAAGCCAGACTGAGCTACCACTCTGAGTGGTCTGGGTAAAGATTTTAGAAAACCAAACCAAACCAAAGCTCGTTTGTTTTACCTAGACAAATTATCTATATCCAAGATGGAACAAGCTGAGAAAGGAATTTTTTTTTTCTTAAAATTTGATAAAAGGAGCAGGAAGCCACGGTCCCACTCTACTCTCCTAGTAACAAAGCCACCTATGATTATAATTATATATAACATCAGTGAAGAAGCCTTTGCATGAATTCTCTCCTAACTTTAAAGATGATCTTTCAAGTCAAGCTGGCAGGGTGGGCAGGAATCCTGCTGAAGCTTAGGCCAGAGTATCCACCAAGCACCTCTCATGGACACTAAACTCGTTCCTTCCAGGCATTTATACCCTTTTCTCAGTAAAATAATAATTTTGGAAGTATTAGGAAAAAAAATCAGAGCCTCAAAAACGAGGGAGGCCATCCAGAATAAAGCATCAACGGCAAAGAGCTCTGGATTCTCTCTCCATATATACAATGTCACCATATGATATCTCCCTACAATCAACCACCTCATCTCACCATTCTGCAGTAAGAAGCAATAATTCTCTCACTACTATTCTATTTCCACTGTAAATCATTTCAACTCTGACATCTTCACTGAGGACTAAAGAACATGTGACCTTATCTAACTTAAATGTGGTATTCATTTTAACATGGAAAAAAAAAGAAGTGGTTTATGAAATTCAGGAGCTTAGGGTAACTGGGGGGATACGGGTCTGCCTCAGGGGGTAGCATATGGATTTCATTTTCCCTTCATTTTTTCACCAAATGCTAAGTGCTACAATAATGTTTTGCTATAGGGTGGCACAAAATCATGACTCCGGATCTTGCCTAGAAGAATCAGGGGTCTGGATGCCACGCCGGGCACGAGAAATTCAGAACAGTTGAACAACAACGGCAAAACCTTACATAGACTTGATTTATTTCCAAGCGTTTTCATGTACCTTGCAAAACCTTTCAAGAGGCACTTGCTGCCTTGCTTGAACAATAAAAATATGCCTCTATTAGAAATTATAGATGAAGCCCAATTCTGCTTTCCTCAGCTATGACTGCTTCCATCAGGGAGCTGCGCTGTCTTCGAGAACATGGATTTTTATTGGTAGGAAAAACACGAGACCCAGAGGTCCTCAGCTCCAAAAAAAATTAATAATAATCCTGCACCTCTTCAAAGCCAAGAGAAGCACCTTCTCCTACTGAAAGCAGGCACATCTCTCCTTTAATTCATGATATATCAGAAACTCCAGCTCAAAACAATACCAAATAGTAACACAAAGGCCTAGAGAAGGAAGGACATCATCTCTCCCCTGCATGTATCAAAAAGAAACCCCTCAAACAAGTGCAGGAAAGGCATCCTGCTGGACTGTGAAAGAGCTCGGAGCCAACAGTCAACACATTAGGTAACCTCATTATCCACTGCCTAGTGCCAAAGGCAAAACAGGTGCGAGGATCCCAAAGCGCGAGGAAAGTGCAGCCCCTTAACAGAAATCTGCAGTTTTAAGGGCATTCAAATATTTCCAAACGTTCAGAGAAAAGCCTCACAGCGGAGCAGACGTTCTTTCATGGAAAAAAGAAGTAGAATAAAAACATGAGTTGCTGGAAAGATGCATCATCCTTAAGACACAGCTTGTTTTTTCCCCTTTTTTTGGGTTCAGACTTAACATGAAGACTTAAGGGCTCGAATTTCCTCGCAGTGAGGAACGAGCAAGAACAGTCACTATCTTCTTTTTTGTGTCACGTTGCTGAGTTGATCATTTCAGGCGAACAGAACACTCTCGCCTTTCTCAGACTCACTGAATAAGATCGTTCAACAGGAGAGGTCATATCCCAATGACCACCTCGCCCCTTCAGCTTCCACTAGTTCACCGTTTCTGGTTCAGATCTGGAAGTAACTATCAGCAATAACTACTAACCAGTCGTGAACTCTGGCCAAGTTAGTGAAATTACATAGCTGCAGAGTCCAAGTGCCAATCGAATCTTTTCCTTGAGCAAGCACTACAATCAGATCCTGGAATCTGTGTCTGGTGTATAGGAATATCTGGGCAAGAAAATAAAGATGAGTAGAGTTTCAAAAGTCACGGGCTTACAGCATCACTTCGACTCTCTGATACCTTTTCTCAGAGATTTAATGTCAAAATTTAGCTGAATTTAGTTTTGTGCATTTCCTCACTCCCCACACTTGAATTCCACAACGCCCTGCCACGTACTACAAGGTACTAAACACCTTAATTCTGCCCTTAATGAGCAACACTCTTGTGAGACTGAAAGCCTCGGATTTTTCTTGTTATATAATAACCACTTTCAAGAAAAAGACATCAAGCTCCAGAATTACCATGGAAAAAGCCTTCTCTTTCAGTTTTGTATTCAAAATGCAACTTGTTTTCAACGAAATTTACTTGCACCTGCAGATGCTGCAGGACACACGGATGGAATTTCAATTTCAAAGGATACCTGATGTTCAGAGCTTGTAGCATGAAGGCCACATATGGGTTTTATTTGTAATTTTTATTTGCTTGCTTATTTCAGTGAAGCCGTAGGATTTGCAGACTGGACTTTTGCTGGAGGGAATGCACGTATGTGAAGGGAACATCATACCACCTGAGAGTCCAAACCTCGTAAGAATTATTTACTAGCACTGCAGGTACTTTTTTCACATTCAAAAGACAACAACGCTGCCTAATTAAAACTGGTTGGCAAGTATACACATACAGAAAGCGAAGGACAGAAGGGAACAAAATAAAGGACAACTTTAACAATCCAGACCAAAAGCTCATCTACAGCAGCATCCCGCCTGTACCGACTGCCAGACAAGGGAAAAAGAAGCCGGACTGGGACACGAGAGCAAGTGTGTGACTGATTAACAGCAGAAGCTCTCAACTTAACAACTGATATTTACACCCAGGATGCTCAGTCTTTCCAGTGCTCGCTTTCCAATAGATCACAAGCTCCTGAATCATTTCATGAGCACACAGGCTGTGGGGTGTGCAGTCCGTGTCATCTCGGCGCTCTCACCAACCACCTCACCCCCTGTGAGCACACGGCAGGATGGACATTGCAATATCCCTCCCGGTTGAAATAATGTGGAAGATGCCTAATCAGGCAGACTCCCACAACAAAGCTGGAAGCTCTGGGGCAGGAAACTATTAACCGCACACTTGCTTCTCTTCCACGTGCGCTCAAATAACTCTCCAAAAATTCACAGAAAATTGTTTCCCTCTTCCGGCAAAAATTCCAGGTCATTTAATTGGCTTCGCTCATCTGTTGCTCCTCCCTATATCATAAATGGACTCACACGGTGCTTCCTATAACTCAGAATACAGGAATCTAAAGGTATCACTTTTTAGCTTTCTCCAGGGGTATGATTTAGTGCTTTAAATGGAAAACTCAGACCAACGAAGCCTGCCTCCTAACCTCGGCCATTCCACAGCTCACCACGGTTTGGTGTCTAGGGATTGTTTGCCAAAATAATTTGGAAACATTTTGCACATTCCTTCCTCGTCTGTGGAAAAAAATTAAATAAATAAATGGGAGTTTCATTACCTACTTACAAATACTTAAATTCACTGGTGGAAAAGGTTGTGCTAGCACCAAGTGAGCACCTCTCGATTACGCACTATTCAGCTGCGCTGGGGGTTCTTACACAGTCATTTGTGAAAAAGCTTCTACCTTGGAAAGAAATACACTTTGAACTTCGATTCCTCACTGTGGGTCTCCTCGTGGGACTGTTTCCAGCAGGTACATCTCGCAATTAGCAAGCGAGCAATGCAATTTAATTCACCATTTCACAAGAACAACGTTTCCTACACTTTTTCCACCCTTCCGCTATCAGTCTGTGCTGCCACAAACCCGTGTGTCGTTATTTCCATGGAGTCATGTAGACTGTTTCATTTTAAACAAATCTTTCCAGAAGTTTTTGTTGAAGCATCACTTTGAAGACTGTTTCTGTACAACTCAGAAATGCCACATGTGCTTTCTTCAGCCGTCACTCTATTTGCTCCGGCTTTCAAGAACTCATGAATGCTCTTCCAATTAAAACCCTTTGCATCTAACCTGGTCAATCCAGAGATGTCCCAACTATAGTCTTACGAAGCATCTCAAGCAAATTCTACGTTTCCGATCATGTTGACTGGATCATGTGGATTGTTTCTTTCAGTGTATTTCAGAACAGCTCCTTCAGAAGCCGTAACTTCATGAAATAAAAAGATGAGATAAAAAACCAGCACTGCTTTTGACTGAGGAAAGAAGGATAATCTCTGCGTGTCAAGCTTTCTCACACGGATTTAATGTAATAAACCAACCACTCCTGTTATCCCTGATGCACAAAGGGTGGAGAGGTTGCAATGGATTAAATGAGAACATTGAAAGGGACCATCCAGAGACAGCACAGGCAGCAACATCTTAACAGCATGACAATACTCATGCCTCTTGACATCCTTGCAACCTGCATAGCGCTGGCTAAACCCAAACTGGAGCTTAGAGTCGTTTAAGAGGAAATTCTATCAAAACAGAAAGCGCAATGGAAATCACAGATGACCAAAATCACTGTAAGTAAATCCTGGCAGCGAGTCTCCCCTTCACACACACAGTCTTGTTTCTCTTGACTGCCTGTTGTGCTGAAATAAGTTCATATGACAAGGCTGATTTTTTCCTCTACAGATCACTGTACTTTTCCAGCACAAAAAAGCCCGGAGTATAAATCATATACTTGCTGAAATGCTTAGATTGGCATGTTATCTCATGTAAGAGCAAGGTACCAAGACCACAGTTGTTGAGACATGGTATTTTTTGTTAGGCAAATCGCACTGATTTTTTCCTTTATATAACACTTCTGTAGGATATTCACCATTTTCCCCTCCTCTGATAAAAGATATAGGCTGCTAACTCAGTATGTATATAGCGCTCTTCACTCATGTATCTCAAAATACACATAATTATCACTAATTTAATAATGAAAATGCTGATACAAAGATCTCTTTCTTCTCCTTCCAGCGCTAGAACACGGAACGTAACTTGAGAGTCTGAATGCTCAGTTCAATACATTCTCCAAGTAATTTACATCCCATTAGAAAATAATTAGACTGGCTCAGTCTACAAAATGACCTTAAGGAAAGTTCAGGAATTTGGGGTCCTCGGATGCATATTAGACTTCCACGGCTGCTCAAAACATGTCTTAACATCGACAGTTCGTTGAGCATTGAAACTAAACAATTCTGCTCTCCTTTAGTCTTACTCCCTTCACCACAATAATCTTGGTGTTTACCTTCTCTAAGACAGTCCTTGTTTCAGCATCATCTTTTCTTCTGTCCTCCACTCACACCTCCAAAGCTCTCCGGCTCCCACCCACGCTGCTTTCCTATCTGTCTGGGTACGTGCAATGTTTACACTGGCTGACCAGCCGGGGATTGAGAGTCAGCTCGTTGGCAAGGTGATGCCTCAGAATGGGTAACGCTGGAATTCTGCATGCACGTCTTTCTGTAAGAGCACCAACTGACACATCTCTCCTTGATTCAACTCCTCTTTTCCACAGAACTTGCAGAAACCTAATTCCCTTGAGACACGAAGCTGAAAAAGCATATATGATATCATGCTGTCTAGAGAGAGGGGCGGAGGTAGGTGGGATAAACTGTCTTCAGATACATCACTGGGCTGCGGCAGAAAGGATGAGTATTTGATGAGTAGGATGAGAAGAAAGAAGGCTGAATTTCATCACAAAATACTCAGATTGGCCATGTAAGAAGTTACCTGTGGCCTTTCAGTACTTAAAGAGGCCTGTGAAAGATGGGGACAGACTTTGGAGCAGGGCCTGGTGGGACAGGACAAGGGAGGATGGATTGAAACTAAAATCGGGAGTTTTAGACTAGGGAGAAGGAAGGAATTGTTGGTGCTGAGGGTGGTGAGAGCCTGGCCCGGGTTGCCCCGAGAGGTGGTCGCTGCCCCATCCCTGTCCCCATTGCAGGGGAGGTTGTTGGGGGCTCTGAGCAACCTGCTCTAGTTGCAGATGGCCCTGCTCCCTGCAGGGGGGCTGCACTGGATGATCTTCAAAGGTCCTTTCCAATCAAAAACATTCTATGATTCTATGATCCGACAGTTCTGGCTGCTTTATCTAAATTGCTGATAGGAGGTTGGAATAGTATCACTGGGGCTTTCACAAACAGGTGAGGTGAAAGTGCTGGATGGAACCCAGGTATAGTTTAGTTCTCCTCACTTGGTAGGCAAAATACCTTACGAATCCATTGATCCTGATCTGCTGAGATTCAGCTCATATTAAAAGAACAGGATACACCAAAAGGTGAGGTAGAAAACCACCACCAGATATAGCAGGACTTTATTAGTAACAATCTTCTGTGAGCCAAACAAAATGAACTGAACTCTGTCATCATCTCTGGTCCATTACAAGTTAAAGCGTAAAGAAACAAACAGTTGTAAGAACACAGAGCTAACCACAATGATTCTCTGGGGGTTCAACATCTTAAGCTCTGACTCCAAATGAAAAGGTTAAAACCCCAAAGTGTTGGGAAGAAAACCATCAGTTAGAAATAGGTTCTGAAAATCAGCTCGGTTCATGTCACGTATCTTTGTTCAGAACTGTCGCCCTTATTCATCATTGTCCCATCTTACCCCAAGTCATTAAATATTCAGGTAGAGGTTTCTTTTGTTACTTTACTAGTACTGTATTTTTTCACCACTTGGGTAAGTTTATTAAATGAATCAGTTTCCCTTTAAGAGCTGGACGGCCCTGCCAGCTTAGCCAACACCAAGTGTTTCCAAAGAAGTTTCTTGCTCATCACAGTAAGGAATGAAATATTTTCAAACCCCAAACTCCAAAATCCCAGATGGTCCAGAAGTCCTTTTTAAATCAACTGTGAGAGTTTACGGTCAAAACCGCCCAAGAAAATCTTCTAATGGAGGCTGAAAACATAAATGTTCCCGCTTTATTAAAAAATGATTTGACACCAGCACAGACTATTGCATTTTTTCCCCCCCTCACACTGCAGAGCTAGACACACTTCTCAAAATATTCGCCTTCAATAGTGACAGCAGCCCCTCGTGAAGTGTTATGTAAGAGCCAGTATGTGATACTGCTTTTGATTGTTGTTATATTTCATATAACATTGTCTCCTGAATAAAATGCTTGAAAAACATTAATGTAATATAGGATTTCAAACCCTTAATCACTTTGACAGGTTTTCTGAAACTCTTCAGAGCAACATCTGAGTAAAACCCCGACGCAACACCCAGCACTGAAATAGGTGCAGAACGGGGTGGGTTGGGGGAAAGGGGAGGAAAGGGCTAGAAAGGTCTCGGCTCTCAAACACATGCGTTCATTAGAAGAGAAAAATGCCTAGAAATTTGGCAGAAAGCAGAGTGTTTAAATGAAGCCTGCCTGAGGGGATAGCCCTGACTTGCACTCTTACCAACTGGCAGGATATCATGTGCCTGAGAAATAGAATTACGTACCAGGTAAAAAAATCTCTTCGTAAGAAACCACACCACCAGGCAACACTGTGGACAACAATGGAGACAATGCTTTTGGAAGGGGAAATGTTTCTAGGTTGCTGCACGGTCTGTACACAAACACACCAAGACCAACCCAACAACAAGCCAAAACCAGAACTCTCTACTCTGTGGTTTTGGGATGTTCATTAAAGGTGAATTTGGATCCAAGCTTAATTAACAGAGTTTCAGGAGAGCTTATTTTGAATGCTGATCATTTTATGCCTTAACTCCAGATTTGCAGCGCGTGTCTTCATCCCAATGTTTACTTTAACTTTTAGACCTACGCTCAAGTCATCTTCATGCTGCATATCTCAGCTTCTCTGAAAGGACTATTTAATTATCTAAATGCCAGAGTCCACGTGCCAATTTATGTGCTCTCCTCTGAAAAATCAAATCCCCAGCTGAAACCCAGCAATGCACTCCGTGTGCACTTGGTTTTCCAAACCACAATTATTCAGAAAAAAAAAAAACAACTTCGGAACCAAAACAAAGCAGCTTTCGTTTGCACTACAGAAAATTCTTGTATTGGCCTGAAGCCCTTGGTATTCACTGTCCCTCATAGCACATGGGTAACTAATTTCAAACATCTATAAATAAAACACATGATCTTTCGTACAGGGATCTATTGTAGTTCAAACACTCTAAGAGGGGGCATACTTGTAGCTGTCAAATGGAAGTGGTTTATAACAGTTTGTTCTATTTACTTTCCCTTTTGGAGGAAGCTTGAATGAGAAGAACCTCACGTGTCGCTTTTCAAAACACAAGAGTTAGCAAAATAAACTAAAAGTTTAACACACGTTTTATAGGTATACATTGTGATGCTGTCAGTATCGCATTCAGATGAAGACAACTCACTAACAAAGTGTCAGCACACGTTAACTAGCCACCTTCACCCATTTTTCTTGTAACTTATGATAGAAATGAATATTCTGCTTCCCCAAGAGCCCTCAGCCCTGATCCGGCATTGGCAGGCTGATGCAGTCTTTTGCTTCTGCCCATTTTGAGAGGTGCAGTTAACTAGCAAGAGAAGGTTGAGTGGTCAACCCGAGGTCACCGAGTGAATTAGTACAAGATCACAATCCTTAACACTCCTGGCTGCCACCTCAACTCCTTCTTCTACCACCACATACAGGGCCTTTCCCAGCTTTAGCGCACAAAACCATGGACTAGTTAACACCAGGCAGAGAGAGAAAGGGCAATTTTCCCCGCACGCAGCAATGTCAATCCACGCTCTTCAGTTCCAGGACAGCTCTGCCAATACGTCTCAGTCCTGGCCCATCAAACGCTGGTGTTCGTGCCGTGGGCCCCTGTTGCACAGCGGCTGCCTGCTGAGCCAGATGGAGAGGGGCCTGTGGAACCACACAATTAACTGGAAAATTCAACACCAGCGTGCACCTGCATCCAGCAGCTCACTGACACCACAGAAAGCAGAGGCTGGTGGAGCAATACAGATACAGAGCTCGTAGCTGGGCTGGGCACGCTAATGTTAAACGGTATTCTGTCCACGATAGTTTGACAACACTTAAAATGGCATTACTTAAACCATAAACAAAACCAGTCATTGCCAGTAAGCACCAGCGCTATAGAATACACAAAGCAAACCAGAAATAGATGGTATATTCATATCCAGCAATAACTGGCTGTAAATATCCGTGCAGGTAGAATGACAAATACGATTTCATACAAAGGTTGCTTCCTAGGTAGAGATGACAGTGACTCCAGACTGAGATTCTGACAATCTTATTTTCTTCAATCAATGATTAAGTCAAATACAGATCTGACAGCATTGCTCCTTTACCTGCACCAGCTCACTTTAATCCAGCTAGCATCACCATTCACAAAAACAGGGTCGTGGAGACTTTTCTGTAACCACTGACCACATATGCACACCAGTCTGGATTCATGGTCACTGGTGACCATGACCTGCAGACTGAAGTTTGCTTGGTTGTGTCTATGGCAAGGCTCAGAGCACTTAGAATCCAAAGGCGCATGAAAAATGTTCTCCTCGTAACCCAGTTTTGTATATCCAAGAGGCCTGGACAGTCCTGGAGCTGTCATCATTTATCAGATTTGTAAGCACTGTTCTGAAACAAAACTTCGAGGCATCTGTGGCTCACCTAGCAACGTTTTGTAATACCATGTATCAATCCCATCTGAGACACTAGACTTCCTCCATGAAAACTAGAATCAGTTTCACGACATTGATTCCCTGCCAAAATCCTTCAGCCGGTGTCACAGGGTAGTGGCGTTTGTCAAGCAACGGCACCGTGCAGGATTCAGCTTTAACAGGCAACTCGTTCTGCTCCTCGGTCAGTGGCACAGGATCATGTGGAAAGATTCAAAAACTGAAAACAGATGGGAAAGATCTACCTCTCAAAAGGATAACACATTTATACTATACCAGTGCTTAAGTTATTTTAGGTTTTCCTGAGGGTGCCACAGGTACAGCTCAGAACAAACTATACCTGCATGGATGGGAATACAGGAATTGTACGCTATCGTCCCAGCGGCAAAGGCCACTGCTTCACCTCACCCTCATACACACTGTGTCTTGAAGGTCGTACTTCGAAAAGTGACATCATCTTCACATCTGCTGCTGCTTCAGGGAATAGCATTGCAGGAGAGTTCAGATGTCATACAAATGAGCCCTCAGACAACTAAGCATGTACAAAGCAAAACAGAATTATAGGACTTGCATAGCATCTTTTATCCCAAGATCCTACAGTAAAAATAACAAATAAACCACATAATGCCTTTAATTTGAAGACAATTCCTTCAATGTTATCATTTAAAGAATAATAGGACAACAAGAACGAAATCAGCACAGTGCACAGGTCCTTATTTACAAGTCATCTCTCCTCAATTCCATCCTGCGGTCTGTCTTCTAAACCTGACTCCAACTGGTAGAGTATTTTGAATTCAGCTCTCCAGCATTCATGACCTCCACAATACAGCAGTCATTACAGCTCTTAAAATTCAAACTGCACACAGAGTGTTTGATCCCATCTACAAACTCTATGTTCTTCTCTCAGCCATCCCCACTGGAGGGTGCTCTGCATGGGAAAGAGAACCAAGTCCTGTCTCAGATGCAGAAGGACTATTTCACCAAAGCAGAAATGTGACTATCCAACTCTGAACCAGCACCGGAGCAAAGAAACATTCCCAGGAACTCACCTTAATCTCAACTAACTGAGTATGTAGAACAAAGCCCTTAGTTCTTAATTAGGGTTTGTATGAGGAAGATCCTAAATCAAGGGCTTCGATGGCAGTGAAAGGCAAGCGTGCATTTGTAAGAAGTTTTTCTAGAAAAGCCAAAGAGTTTTCTAGTGGTTGCACAAAAAAATAGACTAGATGATCCTTAAAGGCCTCTTTCAACTTGGTATTCTATGATAAAAAAATTAGACATTTCAACTGTTGACATGTTTAGCAGGAACCCAACTCCTCGCCACGCAAGGTGCCCAACTCCCAGTGAACTCAATTTTCTGTCTGAGGGTAGATGGAGGCTGAGCCCTATTCGGTCTTTATGGAGAATACCTACGGATGGAACAACCACCTTGCATCTCTCTCCTTTAACTAATTTGGACATATGGAAGGAGGCAGTGATGATGCCTGCGTTCTTTTTGGCCTAGGAAATACCATCTGCAGCTGGGAAATTCACACGAGCACCGAGTTGGTAAAGAAAACAGATGGCAAACAGAAGCAAATGGTTAAAATGTTCCCTCCACTGCAACACATGTGAAATCCCTTATTCCAATGGGCTGCAATAAACCTACGACTGTCGGTGCACATAGAACGTGTTGAAGAATTTTTCTTTGCAGGGAAATAAATCTGATTTCTATCTAAGCTGGCAGTAAACAGGGTCAAATATTTAACTGTTTCTGTGGCAACTTCTCTATTGTTTTTCAATTTCTAGTTTTAAGGGTTTTTTATATATATATAATGCCAAGAAAGTCAAAATGCTGAACAGCTACAGATCACAGGGATGTGAAAAAGGTGAGGAGGGTCCGTGGCAAACATCAGCTGTCAAATGAGGAAGGTAAACACTTATTATAAAGAGCAAACTGTGGTGCCAGATAGAGGAACTTTGCCTCACCAATGCTGGATTTATTGCGTGTGGTTTAGTCAAGTGATTTATACGGATTACACCACATTTTCCCTTTTTGTAGCTTGCCTTGATAATCAAAAAATCTTTTCGTAATTTACATTAATAGCTCTACAACATTGTGGAAAATATTAAGAGAGACCTTTATATTTTTGGCACCTCCTACTGCAGAGGACTGCACACAATCAGCGCTCTTTTGAAGCGTTCCAAAGGGTTTGGCAAGAATTTGAGGTACACTCAAAATGTCATGAAAGCCCCTGTACTGAATCCTCAGAAAAGCTGGTCAGCGAACATCCAGGTCAAGAGTTTCCTTAGGCCCAAGTCCGCAGGACACCTCTGCCAGCAAGAAAAAAACGTTACGCAGACAAGTCACTTCCATTATCTTAACTCCGTGGTTTTTAAGAATGACAATAATAATAATCATACACATTGTTGAAGGGTTATTTCCACAGTCAGTGGATCCCAAGTTGGGGAACACTTTCAGACCATAAAAGAACATCACCACAGAAGATTTCAGAACGAAACCCATCAAGAACGAGGCTTTTTCAGCACGTGTCGCTGCCTCAACAGCACGAGCAAAACACAGCGCAGCAAGGTGCGATGGAGTGACCCAAGAATGGGATTCAGAAAAGCCCGAGTTTTTGACCGTTACCACTCTTCCCCATAGATGTATTTCTTTTTACATGCAGTGAATCATTCTAGAAACACTCCTTACAAACACTTAGAGACTTGCTGGATACACGGTGTTGGGATCATGTACTGTTTGAACGTAATGGAACAACAGGAACAAACTTGACTTTTACAGAGTTATCCAGAAAGGAGAAAAATCCCCCCAACCAACCCTTAGTATCTTAGAGAGGGATTTCTGTCTCACATATTTAATGTTAAGCAGAGACAATCAGGTAGGAGAATAAGCCTAAGTGATTAAAAATAAAGCCACAGGCATCATGAAGTGTAGCGGTGATCAGATCTGTTAACCACACACATCAGATAAAACCTGTGATGAATTAGCACCAGAGAACGAGGCACTGGATTTTCTCTGGTTCTTGCTGTTCTGCATCACTGGGATTCCAGGAGTTAGCTAAAAATCTAACTACATATGAACAGGGTTGACTTCCAAATTTTTGCAACTATTAAGATACCAGTTACTGTTAACATCTGGACCAGCTCAGCTTCAGAATCCACCCAAAAGCCTGAGCTAGTTCCATATTTAATCATATTAATTCCAACCTCAACAGTGACAATATGCAAACCTTGTCCACATGCTGAACAAGAAGAAGAAAAGGCAAAAATTTCTCTCTTAAAATAAAATACCAGTGATTAATAAATCACATGTTTATATCTCTTTGGAGGAATACTTCTAATACAAAGCAAATCCAGCCAGAGCATTCCATGCCAAATCAAATACTCATATGAAAAGAAACGACGATTTCTGCCAGTTTCTATGTCCAAAAAAGTTTTAAAAATTGGAAAAATGAAAGCATTTGCCCTCTTTCCATGAAAACCCAGAGTGCTGGGCACCACGAAACATAATGTTCCCACTGATCTCCAGTAACAGAGAGGAATAATAATAATTTCAGAGTTATGAGAAGCAATTTGATGCATTCCACTACGTGAAAAGAAACAAAACACGAACCAAAAAGCAACTCCTTTTGATACTGCAGAAACTTCCCTAAATGATAACTGCATCGGATAAGAATTCAGATTTCTTTGCCCCTCTGTATTGTCCAGCTGAAGCTAGGATGCTTTTCCCCACAGTTACAGAGGATTTGGAAGAGCTGCAAAAAGAAGGTAGCAGTAAATTTTATTTAAAAAACAAACACACACATACAACCTTGGGTATTATTTTCCCTTACTTGATGTGAAGCTTATCAAGATTATCAGCTTGATTTCAGAAACTACGCAGTTCCAGAGATGAAGAAAAGCTGCAGAAATACTTTAGTCCAAGTACAAACACAGAGCTGAGCACTGGTGGAAATGGTCTTCCCTCAGCAATAAACCCAAACAAACGTGTATTCTCCAGAAATACCAGAACAACTTTGGAAAGTCTACGCATTTAAAGTCAATCTGAAATTTCAACAAAGCAAACCAAGCTGTCAACAACAATTAAAAAGAAGAAAACCACAAGCAATCAAAACCAAAAAGCCACCCGCAAAAAAAACTAAGCAACAAGTCAAAATAAAAATGTACCATAATTGACAACCAGGATTTTTAGTTCTATCTCCATTTCTCACCAACCTCGCAACCTGCAAACTCATTTCACTTCGCACATTAAGGAAGATAATATTGATAAAAATAGTCAACAAAGAATATGAAAAGTTTAGT
>WEIS01012966.1:0-13120 GCA_013389965.1 Todus mexicanus
TGTCTCACTCCTAAGGTTCCGTAATTTTGCTGCAGGAAACTTTTAACACCTTTCAGTGACTCAGACTGCTGCATTGCATTTGTATTGGGTTTGTTGAACCTCTGTGCTGTATACCTGGAGAGATCGCTTTAACCTGTCAATTCCAGACTTGTTAATTCAGACATAGAATTTCTCATATATGTGTTATCTTTTAGCAATCCTTTTTTACAAATGAAATATTTAGAAGAATATACACTTTTTTTTACCATCTTTAAAAGGGGAGAGTACAAATCACAGAATCACAGAATGTTAGGGGTAGGAATCAAAGTACAAGTTTTATGTTGCGTTATTCTTTAGTTACATGTTCTTCTGCAGAATATAAGGAGGTGTCTGATATTTCTGACACTTTTCCATGTTTGGAAAACCAGTTCACGATACCTTGGATTTCTGAATATGTAATTTGTTCAGATATAAGTGATTTATTTTGTATTTTAGGAAGAGGTAGTGCATTACTAAAACTTTCAACTGAATTTAGTAAAGCTGAGCTGTATCAGATCTGATCATAGTGTGTATATATATCTGTATATAGCTGTAAGTGTGCATATGTATTATATATAAAATATACGTAAAATGAGGAGTACGCACCTGATCAAAACTCCTAAAACGGTGAGGGCCCAGAATGCTTCAACTACTTTTGAAAGAGTAGCTAAATAGGAAAAGAATTGTTAGAACAACATTTCAATTGAAATAACGAAAGTTAGCGACAGCGTTTAGCTTGTATGCAAAGAGATTCTATGACAGTTCCTTTGCAACCTCAATGATTCTATCCTTCCATGGTTTCAGTCTGATTATGTGATGACCCAGTATATTCAGAACTAGCAAGCCTAAGTTTATGGAAATGAAAGCAGTATCTGGTCCTTCATATTTGCATAACATATATGCAATCTATTTGGAGAACATACTATCTGAGCTTTAAGTCTTGAGGGATTAAACAGAATAACATCATAATCTCCCTGGGAGGGATTGGATGCTGAAAGACAAAACATACAAAACCTAAATGCTGACATTTGAGTGACAGTTTGCTGATGACCAGTATTCTTGAGCTGGATACTACTGCTGGTTGTATTGCTTTACCTCATAGGCAAGTGCAAAAAGGAGTGTGCTCATCCTGCCTACACCTGTACTTTATTGGCATATATTAGCACTTAAAGCTCACTTGAGCTCAAGTGTCTCCTTACAAGAGGTATATTCATTGGGGTCAGCTAGAGGTTTACATTGCTGCTTGGAATTGTAAGAATAATGCAAAGGTCTGTATTGTGCTGAAAGATTTTATCAGATCTAAAGAACTGAACATTTTTTCTTTAGGAAAGCTATATGTTAAGAAATGTTCTGTTTCTTTCAGTTCTTTGTGTCATGCTAAACAAGTAAGTATGATTATAAAAGGACAGTATAATACTGAAATCAGTGTGTTTTTTGGTTTCCTTTGAAAGTGATGCTTTCCAAACTGGTGTTCTTACTTCAGGTGTTTCTCATAAAGTAGTCTTGTAAACTCTTGAAGCCAAAACCAGCTTGAAGATGTTTGGGCAAGGAAAAAGTGTTTCAACTAGTAGTGCTGATGAGGCCAGTACTGAACTTTCTGGAACTTTTTCCTGCTTCTCTGTTTGCAGCTATGGAACAGCTCTTGCTAATGATACTTGAATGTAAACAGCTTCTTCAAGACTGACAGTAGTGGTGTAATTTAAAAAGTACATGTACTTGTACGTGTTATCAAATCTATATGTTTTTTATTTATGGAATTCTTCTGTTGATTTTCCCAGTTGAAAACTCCTTCAACTTGATCAAAATACCGATTTTTATGGGAAGCTTGTCATTGTCATCCACTCATTTCACATTTATAGGGTCTGCGTATCAAGATTCTTGTTATTACAAAAAACGTATATTAAGCATCACCATAAACTTTCTGATCTCTGTCTGTCTCTTCATCACCAGTACAGATAGAAAGGATTAGGTGTTACCTTCTTTGTAGTCGTGGAGTGCTTTGACACTAAGAAAAATTAGCTTTTACTTCATCCTCCTTCTTCAATGAGGTGGTGGATTCCAGGTCTGCATATCCAGTCCCTGTGGACTATATTACTGGGGATCTGAGTAAAAAAGATTAGTCAAAGTCTGTAGAATTTTCTCAGCTGTAGA
Source organism: Todus mexicanus (assembly GCA_013389965.1). Lineage (NCBI taxonomy): Eukaryota > Metazoa > Chordata > Aves > Coraciiformes > Todidae > Todus > Todus mexicanus. Next base: position 2,170 of record WEIS01012966.1, read on the forward strand.
AATGAACTGAGTAGCAGTTCAAAACAAAGCATGCTTCTTGAGTCAGTTAAGGTTCTGCAAGTGAACGCCACCTTTTTCTTGTGTTTGAAAGTGGTGGCAATGAAACAAATGTTCAAAACAAAACAACACAAGTTGCACCAAAAAAATTTCAGAGCCACTTTTTCCTTGCTAGGTGTTTACACGCTGCCATCAATAAGAGCATGCGTTAGAACAGGGACTTGTAATCTGAGGCTTGAAGAACATGAGTGTGTCAGGCTTCACAAGCACATAATCAGCAGCTGTTGTCATGTGTTGACAACAAATACTAATTTGTTAATAACAATTTTTAATGACAAGGCTGACTTTCTTTATAACATACCTCTTTTGCTATTACAAGCTCTGTCTCTCTATTCAGACTTTCTCATCATCTCTCATACCAGCCCATCTGTCCCCCATCATTGTCCAGTAATTCTTTTTATAGGGTTAAATTTCATTACATGAAGTTATCCAGAATTTTAAAGAGGTTAAGAGTAACTCTTCATGTCATACACTGAAAGTGGAGACTTACACATGTGAATTAAAGCCAAATGCCCAATTCAAGACGACAACATTAAAAGTAGCTCTCCTGGTTACTGTCCTCTGTCAGAAAGAGGCTGGAGGTGGATCACTACTCCTCCAAAATCTATGTTTCTGTTTGTCAAGCTATTTGGGTCACAGAAAACACCTAATAATTCACATAATTCACATTCTGGATCAAATACACTTATTTTGGTTTGCATTCCTATTTCTCTGTATTCATATGTATTTGTGTTGCCTTCACTTGCATTGGGACTGAAAGAGCTTTTTCTTTGTTCCTGGAAGGCAACTTGTTTTGGTGGTAGCAATATCAGCCAAGAGAACTTTTGAGCATGTTCTACAGAGGAAAAAAATTGTCTTCAGGAGTTCAGGATTCCCTAAGGAAACTTGGGGGGTGGGAGGGACAGGGGAGAGCTTGGTTAGTTGTATTTGCAGTTACCTCGCTGTATAAGATTAAGATGAAAACCACTCGTTGTGAAGTTGGCCATGGAGCCCACCCCTAGTATTCACAGCAGGACGTGCTTTCAAGCTTTTTCTTGGTACTTTCTTCTCAGAGAGATAAAAGGGTCAAAGGTTCTGTTTAGTGGTAGTCCAGCTGGATAATGCTGGAAGTACTAACTAGCTCTGCTTACAAGGTTCCATTCATTCAACCAGAAGAGTCTCTGCTTCAGTAGTCTTTCTGTGTGTCTCTCATAAGAACAGTTGTTTTAATATTACCTCTAATGAAATGGATATGTGCACAATTGTTTGAAGAAAGGCAAATGTGTATGTCCGTAGTTGCAGTTGTTACTCAATGCAAATAAGCTTTCTGCGTCCGCCTTCCACATACCTAAAAACATTCTGACTCTGAAAGTACCAAAAGGAAGGATGATGACCCAGTTTATTTGTAGTCTTATCTCTTAAGAGCTTCTAGCACTCGGTTCTCCTGGCCAGTGCTGCTAGAAAAATATTATATGTATTGACCATGTAATGGAGCACACAGATAAACAGTATAGACCAAAGGTGTTGCTCTGAAAGTAAGTAGTGATACTCTAGCTTGGTATATTTTAGTCAAAACACATTTTTTTTTCCTTGAACAAGACTAGCTGAATCTTCCCTTTTTTTTTTTCTTTTTTTTAAGCTACATGGCTTTTGTACTTAATGCACAAAAATTATTTCAGTGCTTGTCAAGTTCTGAATTTCCTGCTGATTCTAAGCTGAGGAGACAGTTACTAACCATGCAAAGGTGGCTTACAAGATGTCTCGGTTTGGGGTCAGGGCAGCCCTAAATCTGCAGCAGACATTCTCTGTTAACCCCCCTCCCCACCCAAAGTGGAAGAGAAAGGAAATAAGAGAGAGGGACTTACCGATTAGAAGAGGAAACTAGAACAGCTTTAATGAAAATGAAAATAATGTTAAAATGGAATATATACAAACATATATAAAAACAGTGTCGAACCCAACCCTCCACCCCCAATGGTAAATACGTTACTGTCACGACTGATGCTGTAGAGCAGTCACAGACCGGGCCCAGCAGCGGATGGGAACCGGGNAAAAGCATTCGGAAGTTAGCTTTGGAATTCGCAGATGCCAACTCTCTAAAACTTTAAAATAAATTTATTTCTTGGATAAAGGAAAGGAATTACAAGGTTTGCTTCATGTGAACGTACTTGTTTCTACATCTTGCACAGTAGTAGGCAGTGATTCCTTAAGGATAACAGTGTTATGCTTTGATTTGCAACTTTGGAAAAACTGGGAATATCTCTAGAATGATCTTTTATTTAAAGGCAGCATCACATTTATTATTTGAGACAACAAGCACTTAAGAGCTGTATGTTTTTTTTCTTAAGGAGAAGCGGGAAATGCAAGTGCCTGTTTAGGTGTCTGCAGATCACTTGATACGCCACCTTTGCAACTTCTGCTCGATTTTGTTAATACGACAGTGCACAGGTGACATGGTTGCTGTTCCTTTCCTTGTAGGAAGTTCACGCAGCCGTGACACATTTTTACCGACCTTGTGCATTCCTGGCAGGTGACTGCTCAAGTGCATTTGTACAGTGGAGAGGTTACATTTGTCCTCATAGTCATCAATGATTGAGGGAGGAGGGGGAGCCGGGGGCCACAGGTGAACTTCCAGAACAATCAGGGTTTTTTCTGCTCCTGTCTGAAAAGCTTGCATGAAAGGAAGCAGTAAGTAGGCTGCTTGCTTGAATAAATAATACTAGGGACAATATTAGCCCTTAGAAACATTTCTTGATTATTTTGGCATGTAGAGTTTAATGCAAAAGTAGGCATAAAATGTTCAGAGGTACTTCAGATTTCCCCTCATGATTATTCAAGAAAATGTGTAGAAATTGTAAATAGAGATCTCAATTAACAACACCTTGAATGCTTTGGGCAGCATTTGTTTCGTGGTATCAATTTTGTTAATAATCATCCAGAATTATCAAAGACAGAATGGAATCTCCTTTGCAAAGTTTTTTTTTCGCTTCATGTATTTTCTTGCATTTCTCTACGCTAGGGACATTGTGACTGAAGTCATGTATGAAAGTTTCCACAGTGAAAATGCTATTTCTTTAGAGCTTTCATTGCCCACTTTCTGTGCAGGTATAGGGGTTTTAATGGTGATGAGCATATTGTCTGCTTCTTGTTCATGTTGTTTTCCTGCTATTATTGTGGAACTACCTTCGTTTGTGATGCCGTGACCATATAGTTTTAATTATAGTGTAAATATTCGATATAAACATTCTGATTTCTGGAGAAGATAGTGGCTTTTAAGGGGTTTATAAATAATACACTTGTTGCTACAGTGCTTCTATCTGATACAAGGGCAGGTTGACTTAGGAACCAATAATGCGTTTTATACTTACTAAAAGAAATTGGAGAAACAATGTCTAAAAAGGTATCTTAGGAAACGGATCTGCTAGTGATGAGTATGTTGGCATTGTTAGAACGAAGCTGCATAAGTAGTTGTTAGTTCTGTAAAACAAGGGCTATATGGCCAGATTGGAGTCAAATAAAATCCTTAAGTAGTTACTGAAAAAAAAAAAAATCAAATCAGTCTCTACCTATTAAATTCAGCTGCGGTGCTTTCTGTCTGCTTCGTGATGGTATTTTATTGAAGACTGAAAGGGGTGGTTATTAAGCAAAACTTCTGAAGTAGTTTGAATTTCCTATTTTGCTGTTCATTTTTGTCTGCTCCTCAGAAGTTTCTGCTTTAGAGGATGCGATATTTTCCAGTGTGTAACTATGTAGTGGGTTGTTTAGAAGCAGTTTCTGTCATCTTTCACATCTACTTTGATGCCACATTTTGAGCTATCTCTTACTCTATTCTATGACTTCTTTCTCCTACCGTACAAGTGGTGGGGTGGGGAGTCATTTACTATTCTTGGTCTATTCATTCTAATACAAATCTTTTAGAAGACGTGGGATATAATTGTAACTTCTGTTTATAGACGGAAGCGGAGAAAGAGGTGAGAAGGATGCCAGCAAAATCACAACCTATCCACCAGGGGCTGTCCGCTTTGACTGTGAACTGCGAGCCGTACAAGTCAGTTGTGGATTTCACCATTCAGGTAAAAACAAATGAACCAATGTGAACTGGCACGTTGTTGGTTGTTTTTTCGATGTTACATGTATCTTCACTTCTTGTGCTTGAAAGAGTTGCAATATCATTTTGTAGCCTCCTACCCTGTCCTTCAACTGTGAAAAGGGCTATAAATATTGTACATTGAGTTACAGCAGAACTTGCAATTTTTGAGTCATTTGAAAGCATCTATGTGGCACAGCTCTAGCCTTACATGGAGGTGGTACCTGTGATGGGTTGTGGAATCTGGTCTAGATCTCGTAGTGTTTCACTAGGGATTCATAACTGTGCTGCTCAGAAAGGCTAACCAGCACTGTGACAGTACTGTGTTAATGTGCATATGTCAAAAATATTGTTTATTGGTTGTTTTTCAGTGGTTTTGATGGAGAATGGTGATGTTTACACATTTGGATATGGGCAGCATGGGCAACTTGGACATGGTGATGTTAATTCCAGGTGAGCTGGTAATTAAAGGATACGATTGTGTATTGCTATACTGCTACATAAAAACTGGCTGAATTTCTGTTTTTCTGTAGCTGGCAAGTGTGAAAACTGAAATATTGTCCAAATAAAGTCCATAAGCTCTTGGTCAGCACTTATTCCCCATAACCCTCTGGATATAGATACAGTAACAGTACTGTTGTACTGTGTAATTTAATCTATGAAGACTTCTGTGCACAGTTATTAGCATAGCTTTGATAATTGAGTTTAAAATACTTCTATCTCTTCTATTCTCCCTACATATTTGAGAATGACATTGAAATCTCATTAAAATTTCATTATTTCTGTGAAATACTACATATGCAATAATTCAAATAGTACGCTGTTGTAAATCTAGATTAACCTGTTTCTCTTACACCACTGACAGTAGTTCAGCTTATGATAATCTCATTTTTGTTTATTATTACTCTCCAGAATTAAGTCACTAAACTTGGGTCTCAGCTGCCTTTTGTATATATTTATTTTCTACGTCAACATGAGGGATGTGCGCTTTCTTTGTGGTCAGTGGAAGCAGAGAAGTCAACAGAGTGGAGAACTGTTTGACTAATCACCCACTACTTATCTACTGAGCATGCCTAAAGTAGATCTGTAGACTTTATGAAATTGATCTCCGTTGATTACAGTGCGAGCACAGATATTTGAATACATACATCTTTAGTGTGAAACTCAAGCTCACCCTTAGTTTCTCATCCTTACTATTTTACCTGCTCACTAAAGTAAAAAAATAAATAATCAGTGTCCTGCCACAAAAGGAAATGTAATTATGTTGTTGTTTGGGCACTTACATATACCATACAACACATAAGATGACATTTTGAATAGTAGGAATCATTGAGGTTGTGTGTGTGTCCAGTTATGCCCAGTATCCTTATGTAAAAGGCATACAGAGTGGAGCATCTATGACTTGACTTCAGTTCTGTTGTTTCCCTTCTAGCAGTGAGATGATAATTACTGAACATCTATCCTCCTAATCTCTTTGGAGACTTCCAAATCATTTCTTTTGTCATGTTTCTGAAGAAATCTTCATCATCTTAATACTTTCATTGGATTCACTAAAGAAAAGGGGGAGAGGGAAGGAAGAAAGTTTACTGGAAGTGTTACTTTGTGCCTAATGGTGGTCTCTAAACTGTTACCTCTACTCGGTGTGTGTTGGACTGGTGAATGCAGTCTGTGTTTCTGCCTGTGGCAGAGCCAGATCACAGATAAGTGCACTGTATTTCATTCCTGGAAATTCTTGGATACTAGTTCTAAGCTGCAACTGTTTTAACTGGCAACTCAAATCACCGCTAGAATAAGGCCAGTTTCTGTCTTAAAGACTGAAGAGGTACAAACAGCAGTGGCTTCTGTACTGGTAATTTACTGGCTCCTATTTCCAGCTTCAATGAAGTCGCTTCGCTTTTCTGAAGGCATCAGAGCTATCTGCTGTATCTGTCAGAATTTCAGGCAGTATACCCCACCCACATCTGTGGCTTATTTAGACAGAAACTTCATGGAGACCAAATGTAGTTCCAAGTGAAATCCTAGAAGAGAACATGAAACATCCTGTGCCAATGGATAGAGCTGACCAGACCTAGAAGCTGAGGAGGTACAAACGACTTGACAGTGACCTTTGTGTCATTCTACAACAGATCCTAGAGAGTGTCTGAAAAAAGCCTTGAAGAAATATGGAGTATGTCCTGTGCATGAGAACTGGCTATAGTACTATGTTGCTATTTAGCACCATCATTCAAATGATAATTTCCTCATTGATGTACTTCTTTTTCCAGCTTTAAGTAGAGATCTCTCCTCTGTCCTCACAGTAAGGGATTCAGAGAAGGAAACAGGGAACCCTTATGCAGAGTTCCACCTCAGTTGGGATGCAGTGGTGCTCAGATGGCCAGCTCCAGCCAGGTCAGTGGTATGTCAGTCATGCAGTGTGTCACATTGCCTATATTGACCTCAGGAGGACCATCATCTTCTGAATTCAGGAACTGATACTCTGCTGTGTTTCCAGGAGAGAGAGAAAGAGAGGAGGAAAAAAAAAAAAGGAAGCGTTATTTAGGCAGCCTAGTTAGTATATCTAAATATGGGGGCTCCTGAAAATAAGAGCTGTCAGGGAAAATGCAGGAACTTTAATATTCATCTGTGGGAGCCATCTTCGTTGCCAGATGAAGCAATGGTGGAAGTTCCTGGGCAGCAATTCATGATTTATCTTTTCAGAGACTTCTGTCTTGCAGTGTAAAGATTTAGTAATGAGACTATATTTTCAAGTCTTGAAAATACTCGAGTTCTGTGCACCCGTCTTCAATTAAGGGGATCTGGACTCCTCTGTTAGAGTATGGTAAACATCACACATTCTTCCTCCTACTTCAGTAGGAATGAGGTGTGTTATGTGCCCTAGAAGGACTTCAGACTATTTTTTATGCATACAACCAAACAAAACAGCAGTCTAATGGGACAACGTGATATGCAAAAAAACATTAACAGAACAGAAATGGTGTGGAGGAACAAGCAATATGCACAAGATGATGTTATTTTGACCTCCAGCAAAGACTTCAGCCATTCACAGATGGACCACTTAAAATGCTAGTGATCTGGTTCTTGGGAGACAAGTTTTTCCTGTATACTGGAGCGATTCAACTAGTCTGCATAGGCTTTCTGTCATAAAATTCACAATGGCAGATGTTAATTTACTACATGAAGAATTTGTTAGTCATTGCTGATATTCTTCTCAAGTTAGATGCTGGTGTTTAGAAACTCAGTGGAAGCAAGAAATGCTTTGCAGTATCTAGTCGTGGTGGAAAATAGCATGTGTTGTATTCAGGTAAGCACAGGCCTGTTTGTTGCTGATGCTTCTTTCAAGAAGTGGATACTTAAAACTCCAGGATCTTTCTGTTACTGTTCAAAATTTGCTTGCGTTTCTTGTACAAACCGCTGACTTTAGCAATACGTTAGCAAGCATGTGGTCTGGCAGTCAAGCTCCAGAAGTGGAATGACTGAAGTAAGACAATACTGATGCGATTCTGCTTCCAAAAGTTCAACAGTAAAGTTCAACGATGGAAGAAAACTGAGCAGACATTCCATGGATAGTCAGCCATGTTCTATTTGAAGACAAAATATAGAGACTATATCCTATTAATATCTCTAGGGGGAAAAAAAAAAGTGTTCCAGCATCTCTGATAGGACCGTGTTTCTAGATGCATTGTCTGATTATTTTACTTCAGCAGTGGACTGCAGGTCTTAGATCTTTTCACCAAGCCTTCAGTTACCTCGAAAATCGAAAAATCTCCATTTCGTTTTTAACTTCATACTGCCCAACTCTGCCTGTGATTGACAGAAGTTACTGCTGGTTTCCTTTTCCCCACTGCACGGTAACAGTTCCTGGTGAACCTGAATCTACAGCCCCACTGTCAGCCGTCCCAGGTGACGCTTTCCTGGATCTGGCAGCTGCTCGTTGGCTGGCGAAGTGACGCAGACAGTGATTGCTTGAACAGTTGGTTCCGGGCAAGTTTTCAAAGACCACATCTGCGCCTGGAAATGCTCACCCTTCAGGATGGAAGAGGGTTTCCGTGTGGACAGTTAAAATGCGTTTGGACCTTCTGCGGGATCCTGAGTTACCTGATTCATGTGTACCTGCTGCGTTTCATTCGACAATCTTACATTTTCCCAAGAGAACACTTTTTGTACAGTTAAGGTTGATCTTTTGCGATCAATCTGTGTCAAGTATCTGTGTTATACTCAGAAACCAAGGAATCTGTGGGTTTGACACCAGTGTGCCCTTCAGCTCCATCCCAGAAGAATACTTCATGCTTTCTCCTGTTCGTATTGAGATACTCTGGTTATCAAAACTTTGTCCAAAGAGCTTTTCAGTGTTGAATTTCAGGGGGGTAGGGAGATACTCAGTAGTATCACAGGTTTTAAATTCCATATACATCAGTCAGACTGCCTTACTGTGCTTCTTCCAAATCCCTCTTTTATGAAGTGAAAACTGTTCTTCTGTAGTTTTACTTTATTTTTTGACAGAGTTACATGTCTTAAGCTTTTTCCTGTTCATTCCTTTAGTTGATACACTGTCGTTGGCCATTCCAAAAGCTACGTGACCTTAATAGAAGACCTGTTTAAAAAGATAACATACTACATCTTTCTACATTAGTTTCTTGTCTGGTTTTGCTCTGCTGCTGCCAAAGGGAATATCATACACAGTATTCAAATAACATTGCTCATAGAGTCTATTGGCAAACCAGAAAGATAAACAGTTTTGGTGTTAATAGCTTAGCTTTTATGCATCACAGAGATTAAATATTCACTTTTTTTACAAGCATAGGATGGGTAATTCTGTGCCTACAGCTGTTAGGATTTTGAGGGAAAGAAGAAAAACTTTTAATAAAAATATTTCCCTTTAAGAGGAATGCTTTTGGATTAGTTTTTAACTATGTTTCTTTTTCTACTCCAGTGCCCTTTTCAGCTTCCTTGAAGTTAATGGGAAGCAAATGTAATGTTCCTTCTGTTTTTAAAATGTTTCACCACTGGTGCTGCTAAACTTTGCTCTGTGTGCCTGTGTATAATCTTACTGATGTCCAAAACCAAGTGTCTATAGACCATCAAAGGCTTCTAAATTTATGAATATTACATTGTGCATCCTCGACCAAACGTTATGCTGCCCTTCTGTCTCTCCGTCTCCAGTAGAATCACTGACTGGAAGCTACATTCACCATGAAAGAATAATTTCTTCCTGTATGCCTGTGTTTCCCCTCCTTCATATCTTCAACCTATCTTCATGCTGCATTTTTTGTTACACATTTCCGTATGTCCACATCTTCCCGTCTGCCCTTTTCCTACTGAACACACGGTGCTTCTTTTTTGTCCTTCTTTCTTGATTTCTGTTTTACCTGCAGTTCAGCCTAAATCAGAACACGCAGATACCCGATCTTTTTTGCACATCAGCTGCCAAACAATCACTAGGTAGCTGTGGGCTGACATGTTTGTAGTGTGGGTTGGTTTTTTTTAATACCGGCATAAGGCAGCGTTTTCTTACTTTAGATTAACCTACTTTTAAAAGTGTGTGTTTAAAAGTTTAACTAGTGCTGCTGTTCTCTGAGGTCAGAGTTCTCAAATGTAGAGATATTTGAAAATAAAGTCTTCTTCAAATTCACCATCTTTCTAAGACCACAATAAATTTGAAGTCTAGGTAGACATACATTATGGGATTCAAAGTCTGGTACAGTTCTTGTAGTCTCCTGTTCACTTTGGGATTGAGATAAAATTATTTTTAGTATGTCATACTTGTTTCTTTTCATCTTTTCTGCTATTTCTATTCTAAGTCATCACTTGAAGTTTTCTTTCTTTGCTTGACACCCTGTTGCTTTTTTTTTTTCCCCTTCATTTTTACTGGAGTGGGAAATGTATTTTCTTACACCTGCCTATATTTGGGAGGCACATGGATTAGGCTTTTTCTGATCTTTCTGGAAAACAGTTTGGGGAGGTTTGTTCTTTCTTCAGTCTATGAGTTTGATGGAGAGTAGTTTTTTAATGCCTTTTTCTCCCTTAGACAGCTGATGGAGGTGACTAGACCTCCTTTTATCATTCCCTAGACAATGATCTGAGGAGGGTCATACCAATTTTGCTTCTGGCAATTGTACTAGGGTGCCAACCACATAAAACTTTGCTTAATCACGCAGACGGGGTTTTTAAAGTGCTTAAGCAGTGTCCTCACAACAATTTTACTGCAGTGGTTAGTTGCAAAATATTTTATGTACATACGTATAAATGCACACAGATGTTAGTGTAACTGCAATAATGTTAATGGGATCCTATAATTATGTATTAATTTAATCTTTTTTATTTGATGCTAATTTCTGAATTTAATTTAAGAGGGGATACTTGATCTGATTCCCTGTAACAATAGGGCATAAACTCCAGTATCTGATACAGTCTTTCAAACTTCTGTTCACTTCATATGTAAGTTGTTGTTTGACTCTATTCCATATAGTGTGTAAACATAGTGAGTATATTTCACAGCGACTGAAATCCTTATAATACTAATGTATGTGTTAAATGTTGCTTTAAGCATGAATTGACACAAAATTAATTTATTTTGATACAGGGGCTGTCCCACTTTGGTGCAAGCTTTACCTGGCCCTAGTACACAAGTTACTGCTGGGAGCAACCATACAGCTATTCTCTTAATGGACGGCCAAGTTTTCACATTTGGAAGTTTCTCAGTAAGGAAATAATAATACTTACTTATGGGAATAAGCTCATAGTTAATGTATTGTTCAAAGACCTTTCAAAACTACTTATGCTAGCTCTTACAGAACTACTCATGACTTCTCCATGTCTTTTGTGTCTGTT